>VNJV01003371.1:0-14089 GCA_008042635.1 Drosophila nikananu | reverse complement strand
TTAAACTCAACGGATTTCGGGGAGGTTTGGTTTTTTCTTCTTAGTTTTTAATGGAGAACATTTCTGCATTTAAAACTCGATTTCTATTTTTTGGAAAATTTTTTACAATTTTTATGATGTCAAAAATGGTGGTTATATTTTTGGCTCAAAAATAGCGAACTCCTTCAGTGGTTTTTTGATCGTAACTTGGCTTAAACTCAACGGATTTCGGAGTGGTTTAGTTTTTTCTTCTTAGTTTTCAATGCATTTTCTGCATTTAAAACTTGACTTATATTTTTTTGAGGAAAGAAATTATAATTTTGCCAATTTTCAACATCATTTTATAAAATTTGAGATTTGGCCACTTTGTTTTATTCTACAATTTTGGTTCTAATTTGATCAAGATTGGACTTCTATATCATATAGCTGCCAATGATCCAATTGTAAGCTGCAAGTGTAAACAAACTTCGGTGTGCCAAAGTTAGCTTCCTTTCTTGTTTAGTTTATAATTTAAAAGCTATGACATTTCTGGGAGAAAAGAGTATTCCAAAACTCGACTAGATTCTTGATTGGTTTCACTTTTTCGCCAAAGGACACCACAAAATTAAGGCAAATGCTTGAGTTCAGTGAACCAAATATGGAACAGTTGTTGGTTGGCTGCTTGCTTGTATTTTCATTAATTCTTTTTTCATTTTTTGTATTTTTTTTTTTTTTATTTTGCATTTTTCGTAGCAAATGTGTGTGTGTGTGTTGGTGTTCCGCTTTTCAGAGAAAGCAAATGCGCATTAATTGTCGAGAGCGAGCCATAAAAATGTAGAACATGACAAGCGCCCATAAATGTTAGTTGGCTGTCAATTCGTGTTCGCAGCTGGATAACCGAGTGCAAGTTTTTGGCCAAAAGCTCTTGCCACTCTCTCTCCGGCCGGTTTAATTAAGTGTGCTCTGTATGCCCCGATCACTAGCTCCCCTTCATCCCGGCGAGGGGCAAATCAATTCGAAGCGGATGCCCCCACCACGCTGACACTCAGCATATCAAAGGACTCGAAATCAACTAGGGAGGCGTGGCAAACTTTCGGCCAACAATGGCTGAGGAAACGGGAAATGAAAAACGCTTTGACTGTATAAGGGCTCCAAAAAAGGAAATGACACATCAACACAATTGCAGACAGTTTGTATGTGAGGCACACATGTAGCACCAGCAGCAGCAGCAGCAGCGGCAGAAACAGCTGAAAAAAAAAACGAAAGTGGGCGAAATGCTGGGAGGGGCGATCCAAGGCGAAATAAATAAATATGACACGCGCGAGCGCATGAGAAATGCGTCAGCCCCCCGGGCGCCAAACGCTGTTGACAATACCGGCAACAGGGGGGGTGGGAGTTGCCAGCGGGAGGCTGCAGCAACAATAACAAACCAGTGAGGCAGACATGTACAACAAATAAATAAGGGACAAGTGGAGGGAACTTATTCGAGTCCACGACTATTTGATACCCCTTCAAGGCCTGAGACTCTCAGATCAAGCAGGAATATTTAGATTGGGGTCTTGTCTCATTATTTTCTTGTCTTATACTCGAAAAACGCATCTAAAATAAATTAAAAGGGAAAAAGAATACACACCAAAGAACACTTCAAAGAACCCACTATATCCTTCTCAACTTAAATTAGAAATTCAAATAAAATCACAGACTAGCAAACTTCCAGTGTTTCTTTTGTTATTAAAAGCAAACAATTTCGTAAGAATCCCTACATTTTCCTAATAAAAACACACAGAGCAATTCAATTAACAAAAATAAATACATTTTCCCTAAAGTATTTCACAGTTTATATAATACTTGTTTATTGGGTTTCTAACCAAATGATACCACTTCATCCTATCCCATTAGTTACAGAAAATTAAGTCATATTAGTGCTCTGCAAATTGATAACAATTAAATGTTATTTAACCGGCCACAAAAATATTAACTTAAATAGTCATAAATTGTTCGACCCACTAAAAATTAATATGAGTTTAGATTGTGGATTGAACGGCAATAAAAATGATAATTTTATAATTTATAAAAATGCATTTGTTTAATCTGGGAATGGAAAGGTTATAAATTATGCGAACAATTATAAGCCATTAAAACTGTAAGCTAATTAGTTCGCTGGCATGAAAATATATTTAGTCTCTATGCCACACTTTAAATAAAATAAATGGGAGGCTTTTAAGCAAAATGATATATGGTTTTAATTAAAATTAAATACAATGTATGCTAAAATTTGTATCACTAATTGTTGTATCTATTTGATACAAGGTAGGCACAAGGACCTAATGGTTGGCTAAGATCAAAGAAATCTAATTTAAAAATCGTTTAAAAATTATTAAAATATTATATAACATGTTTTTAGCTGTATCTTCATGATCCACTGCTACCCCTTAGCTACCCTTTAGGCCAAAAATACAGCGACGAAAGGATAAGGAGCCGATGCGGCTCAGTTCCCAGCGATGTCGACGTGGCCGCCGCTGTCTTTTGTTGCTGCTGCTGCTGATGTGTCTGTGTGAAATATGTTGGAATGACAAAGCAATAAAACTGCTTCGTCGGGGAAGCACGCAGCAGAAGCAGCAGCAACGCCAGAAGCAACACCAACGGCAACATAGACAATTGTTGGTTGTTTCCTGCTAGTTGGTTGCCTTAAACATGCTTATTTCGGCATCTCCCGACTCCGATTCCAGCTCCGACTATATCCTATGCCTCACCCCGCCGAAGCCCGGGTGCTTTGTGTGAGGAATTTTTAATAAAAGCGGCTCAGACAGGCGGCTCAAAGCAACATCTCATGTAGGTTACTGGCACGCCCCGGGAAAAACAGCAACAAAGACACAGCACACTCTCCGCCAGGAACTCCTGCCCTGCCCCATGGATGGCGAAAACTTTGTCCCCCAGCACGTGTGACGTGTCCCGGAGTCCCCGGTGTTAATAAAACGAATTTTACTTGGGAAATGATTGAGGCCTACACGATTTTTAGAGCCGCGCAACTGGTTTATGTTGCTCCTGTGGATTTATCGACAGGCCCCCGCCCGAAACTTATGGCGAGAATATCCTTTTTACGACACTTGTCTGTCTGTGTGCCTGTGTGCCGTGAGTGTTTTGGTTCAATTTGGGCTGGCACTTTGGCTAAAGGCTTTAAAATCGACAGCCGGAAGCTGGGAGAAAGCGCAGCTGGCGCGGAGTTGGCCGCTTTCGAATGCGGAGTGCTTTTTAATAGCCACGTCTCTCTGGGCTCAAGGCTGTTGGCGGTCGTAAAAGCAACAATGGCCAGGCAGCGGGCATGGGAAGCTCCTCTGGGGAGCTGCTCTCCCTCTCCCCTCTAGTTTAAGCTAATTTATGGCAGCATCTAATTTGGCCGACAATAAACAAAACAATTCGCAGCCATGCTCGGACTCTGAAAATTAGTTGAAATCAAATGCATAAATTTTCTTCTTTCTCGGCTGATTCAGTTTTCGCATCGTTTTTGCTCTGCGCCACAGTTACGTGACCAAAATAGTTGAGTTTTGCTGGGCAAGGCAAGTGAATCAAAAAATAATGCTCATATATAGACGCACATGGCTTCCGCCCCACCCACCTAAGCCACACCACTCACTGCCATTCAAGCAAAATAAAAACAATTTTCTTTATTTTTTGTGTTTTTTTTTTTTTTTCAACAAAGAACACACTCTGGGGACCTACAACAGCCTTGCTCACACGCACATAACACTGAAAAACCTTGGCTGTCATATAAATGTCAAATCCATAAGTGTTACGAAGGCAACGGTAAAAAATAATGCCTGTGGTTTGACCTGCCTAGAAACGGAATCTTAATAAGAAAAACTTTTGGATTTGCCTAAAAAAATAGATGTGCTCACGGCTCACGGGAACTTTTCATCTTTGCTGTGGCAACAACTTTGTAGTGCAAGTTTAATTAACAAACTAGTTGGCTGAACTTGGCGATTTCACTTCTGAAACTCCCTTGACAACTCGGAATTTTTGCAGGTAAGTACTTGGTGCCAAGAGGTATTTTATGAAATATGTCGAGCCTGCGTTTACACGTGTTTTTTATTAAAATGAATATTTGTAGGAATAATAAGAATCTCTCTGAATCTCTAAGAACTTTTAATTTGCAGTAAAAATTACTCCTTTAAGTCCGTTAAATAAAGGGATTCCTTTGGGGCTATAAGAAGCTATCATCAGAAATTCTTAGAATTTTAAATTTAGCTGGAAAAAACCACAGAGATTTGTGAGATTTGCTAATAATACATTTGAAGGTCTCTTGAGGTATTCTGTTAAGGTTAAAATAGGTTTCCAAGGCACCTAGGTTTTACTTCAGCTTCGGTTTTGTGGCGGTTTCAAATTATCTTCTTATCCAACCAACTCCCTTAGCCCAATGAAGCCCAATTGTCAATTAAATGATTAATGGTGCCCTCTGAGCTCCTCTCTATGTTGCTTATGCCAAGGAACATAGTCTGCAGCCCTTCCGGCTGAACTTTTCACCACACATTCATCACAGATTCCAGCGAAGCCATATGCCATTAAAATCAACAACAGAGAAAGTTTGTTTCTTCAAGCTTTTGGGAATAAAAAATATGGCCTTTTAGCAAGAGCATTTGTCTGTGGGTGTAAATATATACAAGTATGCATATAGAGAAGGGAAATCAGTGATAACGTGGGGTTGTGTGAATAACCTGGAACCGCCGGTAAATAGATCCGGCGACTCTCCTCCCCCAGACGAACCCTTGAGTATGTGCTTTGCATACTTCAAGGAGACGGAGACCCATCGAGCTGGAGTCTATCCTTGGCAAGTGGTGTGCGTGATGCCAGGCACTTGTCTGGGCCAATGCGTCGGTTCATTCATCAGTCTGACACCGCTGAATGATGTGCTCCACTGATTACCACTCCAGCGATTCCCAATCAATTATTTCACTGCAGCCACATGGCTTTTGCATTAATCGGACTCAACTGCAAAATCACGTCAGTTATTATTTTCTCGTTTATTTTATCCCCCCCTCGTTCCCCGCGTAAAATTTTTCCCTTTTTAGCGTCACGGAAAATATTTACAAAAATACTTAACCGAGGGACTCGGAAAAACAGCGCTTCGTGCGAGAGTTATGTGGTGAAAAAAGAGGGGAAAACCCGTTTGTTGTTTGCCTTAAATGGCAAACAGCTGTGCAAATAACTGCAATTTTGCATACCGCGTGACACGCACAGGCAAACGGGGAAACCGCAAGGACAAAATTTATTTATTAATAAACCAGCAAACCAAATAACACGAGACCGCGTAAGGACACGATCGAAAGTTTTATGAATTCATTATGGAAATATGCGTACGCATTTATCAAGTTTTTTCCCGTCGGATAATTGGAGAAAAAGTGACAAAAATATGTACACATTTTAATAAAACCAACACCCTGTTTTCAATAAAGACTTTATTGAAGCCAAAACAACAATATAAAATGCATATATGCAAATTGATTCAAACAAAATTCAGTTTTTTTTAGATGAAATGAACGATTTACCAGCCGCGGGGAAGTTTATTGAAAATGGAGATTAACTCTATAGGGTTCAAAATGAAATTTATGACAGTTAGACCAGAGATTTTTAATCTAAGCCAAAATAAAATAAATTGTAATCATTTTGTTAGCAAAATAAACTCTTTCTTGGATTAATTGAACATAATTACATTTTAGTATTTAGCGTTGTCAGTTGCAGTTTTAGGCCGAATGCCAGAATGTTAATTATTTCAAACAATCGCCGCCTTTGGCCAAATGTATAAAGTAAGATAAACAAAATCCTTGGCAGCACACACAGAGTAATTCGGCTGGAATTTGTTTTGATTGCTTTGCCTTTTTGCAGGTTTTCAATTGCCAAAATGTGTAATTTCTGTTTGTCTGCGCTTAACCAATTTCAAGTAGCTTTTAGCCAAATGAAATGCCCAGACACAGACAGATTCCAGGGGGGGCAAAGCCAACAGAAACGGGCCTCAAAGACGGCGAAGGCAGAGGAAACAATTTGCGCCAAAGTGAATTGCATTTGGAAAGTATTTCATTTCAGAATCACAAAGCGCCGCCGAACAACTGCAAGGCAAATGATGGAAAATTATATAAAGATGCAATTTTCAGCTCTCTGAGATGACAAACGGAAAGCAGAAAATGAAAAGATGGAAACCGAAAGCTGAGGCCAGCCAGCTGTCCGCTGATAGCAGAAACCAGAAGCTGAAACGTTAAACTGAGAACTGAAAAGTGAAAACTGAGATCTCAAAAGCCATGCCATAGTTTCGTGTGTCAAACTGCAACATGCCACATGCAACGCGGCAACATCAACAGCAACGGCAACTGCAGCCTGCAGCGTTTCGACCCTGACCAAGCTTCAACAGCATTTTTCAAGTGTCTGCCGCTCGTTAGTATTTGTTAGTTTTTGCGTTATTTTTTACTTGCCACATTTGTATCCTATCTCTCTGCGGCCGTGCCCCTCTCATTTGAAGCATTGAAAGTGAGATTTTCGGCCCAGTGTGTGCGGCAGAGTATTATATAAAACTGTTTGCCCGACCCACACACATGGCATGTGGCAGGATACACTCTGCGGTTCGCCATTCATCCTCAGACCCTTCAAATGGTCTCCGGACCGACCTTGATGGCTGCGAAACTAGGACTAGCAGTCGGTCTTGAGTCAGGATTGCACAGGGAAAAATGGTCTTTGAAGACAATTTAAAATTCAAATGGGGCTTTGAAAAGGAGGTATTAAAATATGCAAATAGAAAATGAAATAATTGCCTTGCTTATAAATATCATAACAATATGAACTCTTCTTTCCATTTCATATCAGAAAAAGAGCTTAAAATATTAAATAAATAAAATGTATATTTTCTAGATAAAACAACATCAAATATTTTTAGTAGAAATCACACAGAAACCACTATGGCTATTTGGTCTTAACAAATAGAAGTCCTGTTTTTTCATCACTTTTCCCCTGTGTGTGTGTGTGCGCCTTCAGTTTTCCTAGAACGTTTGTGGCTTCTCCGCTTTTCGGGGGTCACACACAGATGGGCATTAAATGCTTTCACCTTTTGACTTGCGCCAAAAGCAAACAGAGACAAAAGGAAACTTTTCCGACTCTGTAGCGGAATTAAAATTCTTAGCACAAAAATTAAAGAATTTCAATTCGCATTCCCCCATTTTCCCGTTGTGCCCCTCTCTCCCGCTTCATCCGCTTCACCTTGTTCGCTGGTTGCCGGAAATTAGAAGGGAAATCCTAGGCGACAAAGGGAAACGCTTCTGGAGAGGGGGGGGTGGGAAAAAGGGATCAGAGGCGGTCGGGGGCAATTAGAGCAGCCAGCGCGCGCCTGGCGCAAACAAATTAAATTTAATTAGAAATTAAATGAAAATAAATTGGATTATTTAATTAAAAAGCCCGGCAACTCACCTCTGAGCAGGACCATCGACAGCAGCAGCAGCCAGCCGATGAGCCAGTTGAGTAATCCGAAATTGGCTCTGGATGGCAGGGACATTTTGCTGCTGTTTCTAAATGTATCTCTGTATCTTTGTATTTTCGTATCTGTGTCCGTGGTTGTTATCCGCAAGTTTATTGTTATTACGCTTGTAGTCGGCACGCGATCCGGCGGCCGCTCTTGGGGGAGGACTTTGGCCGGTCAACTAACGATTCCGTCAAATTAGAGCCGGGCACACTCTCGGCTAAGCTCTGCCTGGGGAGCAATGAAAGTGTTTCGTTTCTTGGTGGTCCTTTTCCGCACTGACAGTGGGTTTCCCTTCTTTATTTCGGTAGGGTCTTAATCTGCTGCGGATTGAGTTTTACACAACTTTTCTGTTTCGTTTTAATGGGCCTCGGAGCACTTGGCCGCACAGATCGACAGCCCCTAAAAAGCCGCTAAGTAGGCAGCACTTGGCGCGGGTTTTGCCTTCTTTTTTAATTTATAGCACTGTACACTGTACTCTAACTGTAACTGTAACTGTAACTGTAACTGCTCATTACGGGGCCTGTGCATGGGGCTATTGCATTTTAATCGCCGTCATTAATTCGCCATTAACACGCATTGGCGCCGCCGTCCACTCATTAGGCACTCTCCCCCGCTCTCCGCCAAAAAACACAGTCTGACTATCTGGAACTGAGACCAAAACTGAAGCTAAATCTGGCTCTGAGCTCAACTCGCGCACATAAATCAGGACGCGTGCTACTCGTTTGAGGCGCAGGAAGTGACTGGCACGAAGCGCGGTGTTCGTATGCGGCCGCCATCGGAAACGAAGGTATGCCGTTATTCGGCCTTCGTCAGCGCTCGGCCTGCGGCTAAGAGAGCTGCCCTGCGAGAGCTGCCAGAGAGAAAGAGAGTGCGGCGAGAGCTCTCACAGGCCCTGGTTATTGGAGCACGAAATTGCCAAGCAACTTTCGAGTGGAGCTATTAAGGGTCTTTGTTTGTTTACTGCAAGTGCATTGCCCAGGCACTCAATCGTACTTGCATCTGCATTGAAATATTTGTAAATACTTCTTTATTTTCCAAGGATGTGTTTTCGAAAAATTCATATTTGCTGTTTAATTTTCATGCAATTTGCATTGCCAGAAATGCCCAATATTGGTATTTACTTGAGCTACTGCAAATGTGTTTTGGAGATTTATTCATTTATGTTCAATCTGCATTCAAATTTAGTTTTAATATTTACATAGAAGAAAAATATATACTTTCCTAGATATTTCATTATTATAGGAAAGCTTGTATTACATATTCAAGCAAATAGAAAATATAGGTGTGGGATGTGTGTTATTATTCAAATATATTCAATTACTACAATATTATACTTTAATTCCATCTAATATAGTATATCCGATAAGAAAACATGGAAATATAATCACTACCTAATGTGTTTTCCAACAACAGACAAAAGTACAGCTGAAAAACAAAAGTTATTGGCAGGCAATTACGCATCATTTATTTAAAACTATAAAAACAATGCTGTCTGTAACCCTTATAGCCCTAATATATAGTTTATATGTAGATCTTGCAGAAGCTAACAATAACAATGTATTTATTAATCGCATAGTGTTCCTAAAAGTCCTTACAGCAATTAAAATGTAATAAGAGTCCTGGAATGTTTTGAAAAGGACAACACAACACAAAATATTAGGCAATTGGCGAAAGTATGCGAACAAGTCCTGGCATAGGTCAGTTAAGGAGGCGTATAAGAGAACAGCTCCACTCTTATACTCCCGCAGGATAAAGAGAAAATATCCCAGGCGGGGAAGCAGTCTCAGACAACTATGCGTTCCGACTCTTATCTAAACTTCTCTGCAAACCAACTGACCAACAAAAAGTGCATTTTTAATTAATGCCTGTAATTAGCCGTTTTTTCGCTTCTACTTCCCTTCGGCGGGGATTCCCCTCTTGGTTACGACCCAACGACCACCCGCCTCCGGCCCCACGTAAACAATGGAACGCAGCACACACGAGAATTTCAATCAATTTGCGAAACTTTTAATTACAAGTCAATTTAATTTTGAACAAACAAACAGATCAAATGCACTCGATAACCTTCCCCCGCCATGGGTCAAGTCGAATCGTTTAAATCAATTAAATTAATTATTGCCAATTGCGGATTGGCCCAACTTTTCTCCCACTGATTATATATTTAATTAATTGGCCCAGCTTTTGGCTTTCCCAGCTTACGAAACTCGGACAGTTGGGGACGTAACGCGGCCATTATGCAACCAACTTGCAAACTTAAAAATTTCTGCCCCACAGCCTCAAGGTTGCCGCAATTAGCGCCCCCAGAAAGCCATTACTTCCCATTCGATAGCACGTGTCAATCGCAAGCCGATTATAGATTAAGTAAAAGGCGAAAAACCAAGGGCAGTAAACTTTTTAATTGAAACAATTTGTAAAATGTTGCCCAATATTGGCCCAGCCCCCCCTGCGAAGAGCCTACCTCCACCCAAAACGGAAGCAGACAAACTTTGAGGTCGCGCTTTTAATCTTCGTCCCCGGAGCCTTGAGCGTTCAGTTCACCAAGCAGTATCCCCGGCCAAGGATTCCTCCTCCTCTCTCCCAACAAAAGACAAAACCAAAAATATTCCGTATTGATTTTCCATATTGACAAACAAGTTACTCCCCAAAAAAATTGGAAAAATCTGGCCACGGTTTGTTTTCTAGCTTCGTTTGCCAAATCATTATTCCAATCAGAGACGCACGCGCGGCTCACAATTGGATTTGGATTCGGATTCGGATTCGAGTTGGGATATGGATATGGGGCAGGGGTGAAAGCGACTGCGAGGGGTTGGGGATGAACAAACAAATCAAAAATCTATTAAGACGTGCGATGCGGCGTATTCGGGCTCGGCCGATATCCCCCTGCGGTCACGTGTCACCGCGGAGTTGCAATTGTGCACTGGGAAAAATAAAGAAAAGCACAGGAAGCTAACATACTTTTGAGTTCTACAAAAGTGTGTTTTCTTTTTAAAATACTACTGAACTAGCTTTCGAGTTAAATCGCAATTTTTACATAATTTCAAAGGTATCTATTAAGGTCAAAGTTTATCAAAATCAATTTAATTTTTAACATACAAATAAAAGAATATTAAAATCAGCTTAACTTTGGATCAAATTAAACGGTTGTCTTCTCCTCTATAATTTCTCTACAAAGAGAAAGCCTAGCAGCCTTAAAATAGCTTAAAATCCTTTTATAGTTCTTCTCTTGAATTTTGATAATGAGTTAAGGATGGAATTTTCGAGGCGAAAATGGCTTGTCAGGACGTCCAAGTTGCAGTTACTATTAACTCTTCCCAGTTTACTTGGCAAGGAATTTATATAACCTAGAAAATTTTAAAAGAAACCTACACCTTAAGAGCAAAATGACCATAAAACGCTTTTTAAAATCATGTTCCTTAGGCAGATGTTTTGGTCCATATTCCATTTCATATTATATATTCCAAATACGAAATACGTTCCCATCTTATATTCAACCCAGAATTTTTTCCAGTATTTGGATGATTATCACTCGACTCCTGTTGACAACCCAAAAGTGCCAAGCACTTCTTCTTCAGGGGGCAGAGTAAGGGTTGGAACTGCTGGAGATGGCTTCATTAGGAGTGCAGCGGTGAAAGTGATGACCCTTTGGAGCACAGAAGCGAGAAAAGCGAAGGGAAGGGCGGCGTATCCGAGGGTGGCAAGTGCCATTAATTGAAATGCCAGGCAACAGCTCGTTGGGGCAACGAGGCATGACCAAATTACAGCCGCACTCACACGCGTGCTCGTCCTGTAACTTGTTTATACTTTCGAGATGATTTTGATTTGGGGCCTGGGTGGGATATACGATGTACGTATGTGCCACCTCGTAACCTCAGCGGAGAGGTCCTTCTACATAAAACAAAGGAAACCCGGACAAGGCAAACAAACGAAACAAAGAAAAAACAGCTTCGAAATGAGCGGCGTTGCAATAAAAATCAAACCCGCATAATTTAACACAAGTGCGAGCACTCCTCACAGCTGACTCTCTGGGGGGAAGGTTGCCACTGGGGGGGGAGTGGGTGTGGGTGTGTGTGTCACCCCTGCGAAAACAACTCAATTATTCGTTGGCTTTGGGATGCCCCGATTTTATTATCAGCTCGGCGGCAACGACATCAACATTAACATTTAAAACAATTTTCAATGCTGTAAAAATAACTGTAAAAACGCCTGCAAAAGACCAGGAATAAGGAGACCCGGACGTAGCCCAAGGCGGTGGGTGGTTCACTATTTGTATTTCAGCTGCCTCGCAATTCACACGCCTGCATACTTAATGCCAACAACAACCACAAGGACCTGGCCTCGACCCCTGACCCCTGGCCCCTGGACTACTACTACCCTCCAAATGGAAAGCACAAGGGGAGCAGCCACCAAGTAAGCCACACAACAGTTTTTCTTATCGCTCAAATGTCATCGACTGTCGGCAGTTTTTGGCTTTCGCTTTCGCTTTCACTTTGACTTCGACTTCAGTTTTCGGCTTTGGCCCAAACAACCAACCAACCCACCCCCAAATCAACCCCTCTTTTTTCCCCAACACCACCTCCCCCGAAAAGGGCGTTCATTTGTGAAATTCTAGCCATGCCCTGGGGCGGCACTTGCGGCATTTAGTTAGTAATTTAGCGCATTTAGTACGCAATTTCTGAGCGAGAGGGGGAACTGCCCCACTGGGGTCATGGCCTTGGTCATTAAGCCGGCTTTCTCTGCGATGGTAAAGTGCACAATAATTGTAGTTTTGCTGCTGATTCTCTCATGAATATACATACATAGCCTGAACAGGGGGAGTTGGCTAAAAGGAATTTTCCTCAGCTTGGAATGGTTAGTTTCCAATGAAAGAGGGTCTTTTAAAAATCGATTTTCTCTTTAATATACTCTCTATATTAATTTCCTATATTATTTAAATCAAAGTAAAGTAAGTTAGCCTTTATAGAGTTGCCACTGTAAAAACCGTATGAACCTACTCCCATATTCCGTCTCAATGGCCTTTTGAAGATGCAGAGATATGGTAATTTGAGTTTGGTTTTCTTCAAGCAATAGTTTCCTGTGTCCTTCGACCCGCACTTTAATCACTAACCACTTTTTCAGATGCTGACAGAACTTTCTGCCACATTAACATAAATAATAAATGGTCCCTAATGCAATTCCCGTCAATGGCAGGGCTAGGCAGGGATCAGACAATAACATAAACACTGCATTCCAAAGAAGATTCAAAGTTAATAGTTCGCTAAACAGAGTCCTGGCTGGAGGTCCTTTGACCACATAAATTTCGCATCCAAATCAATAACTGGAAGCTGGAAACGAACAGGGTGGGGGGTGGCCGTTGACATCGGCTAGTGTTAAAGTTAATAAATTGTGGCCAAGGAGGATTTATGTGCCGGGCCGCTGCCCTCGACGGCAATGACATTTCAATGTTTACATAAGGATACGAGGTTGCGAGGAGGGAGAGTGTGGGCCACTCAAAAGGTAAGGGCGGAGGCGGACGGCTGCGTGCGTGGCTGTTTGTATTAATAACCATTCTGCCACGGCGATATGCGTGACGTTGCAAAAGTGCACATCGAGAAAAAGTGTTGGTTCTGGGAAAATTAAAACTGAAAACTAAAGAAAACTGAGTTTCCCTTAAGAGCAGGAAGCACAGAGAAAAGAGAAGCGAGAAGCTTCCTGTAAAAGGAGAGCTCCTTCAAGAACCATAAGGGAAACTGTCTGGGGAGCTCAATTTTAATAATCGTTCATATATTTCTAATAAAGATTTATAGCTTCAATACTTATAATTTAATACATCATATTTCCATGATTAAGATCTTATTATCGGTGTTTCCCAGTTAAAGCCTCATAAAATAATCTATAAATAATCCTTTTCGCATGGCTTTAAAGTCAAATAAAGTCCCTGGACTTCGGTCCTTTTTCGCCAGTGCCTGCGTATATTACACATATGAATGTTTATTTTTGAGAGGCGAGCCCACAAGCCCCGTAAAATCCCTTTGGGGGCTCGAGCCCCAGAGTGCATGTCAGCAAATCATAAAATATGTCAATCCAAGATTTCCCCAAGTCATCCGACCATTAATAAAGACGACCCGGCGGCCACAGCTCCAAAGGAATGCGGACCAATTAAAATTTAATAAACTAATCGAAATCGATAAATATGCACGAACTAAGACCTTCTCCTGTATAACTTTCTCAGTCGGGAACGCAAAGTTCCTTGTCGAATCTCCAGCTGGCGCCTCCGACGATGAACCTTCGAGCCCAGGACAATGCAGGTCACTCCGCCTCCGCTGTTTGTGTCTGTCGTGGGTGCTGTGGTATCCGTTGGTCCATTAATGACAGTCCAGGAATTGTCGGTGGAGCTGCTGCTAGGTACCTGTCTCCACTCTTCCGATGAATACACACTGTCGTTCACGTATGCCTCATCGTTGCTCCGGCCTTTAAGGTCATCACCGTCGACGCTGCGACTGTTGAAGCAGATCTCTTGGGCGGTTCCACTGCTGCTCGAAGTCGTGGACGAGGCGGTGGAGTTCAGCAGACTGGTAATGTAATCGATGGTTACATTGGAGGTGACCACATCGAACAGGATGGAGCCCCCGATGCCCTTGGTAATGCCCAGGGCGA
>VNJV01003369.1:0-12155 GCA_008042635.1 Drosophila nikananu | reverse complement strand
CATTTGAACTATTACCTGTCGAATGCAATAACAAATTTCACGATCCGTTGTCATCAAAAAGTTGATTTTTGTATAGTATCTGTATCTTTTGCCCCATAGTGCGCTGCTCTCTCTCCGGTCGGCAGCGTCGACGCCGGCAGAGGCCGGCAGTCGGCGGGCGGGCTATAAAAGGCCGCGCGCCGGCAGAGCAAGCCATAGTAGCTTCGAAAACAAAAACAACAGTCCAAAAAAGAATAGAGGTTCACAGCCAGAACAGATAGACCGATGAAGCAGCAGCAGCAGAAACGTGCATAGCCAGAAATTTTCTACTGTTACACATCATCTCCGCATATAAAAGCCAGAAACTGTTTCACGAAGAATTCTATGCTACTACTAAATTAAATAATTAATAATTGCCATCAAACAAATGCAACGGACCAACGCCATTTAAGTGATACAACAAAATATAATACAAATAAAAGTTTAAACAACATAAGTGCTGTGATTTCCACTACAAAACACCAACAACAACAACCAAGCAACAAGAAATGTTAATCTGCAACAACCAGAATTAAATGAAACGAATATAAAATTCGAAGCAATCAGCAAAGCAAGCAGCAAAAACAAACAGCAAATTGTGATAAAGTAAATAATATTAATTAATTAAACGTAAAAGTGATACAAGAAAGCCGTCGGCGAAACGAGCAGCGAGAAGCGAACGAACATTCGAACGATATTCGATTCGATTTCTACTTTTCCAACGCAACACCAACCACACAGAAAACCAATGAAAATGGATGTTATTCCCGTGCAAAGTATCTACGGCAGTGTTCTGGGATCAAACAAAAATAGAGGTAAGTTTCTTTGAGAAAAAGAAAGTTCCAGAAAAATCTAGAGCTTTGTGTGAATATTCAAAATTTGCAAAGGTTTCCAATTTTTTTTTGGTAACAGTTTTAAAAGTGCTTGTGTTTATTTAAAATGATTCTGCAAAGTACCAGAAAGTTCTTTGAAAAATCAGTTCAATTTTCAAATTTCAATATTTCCTGAATTTTTTGTTATCTTCGAAATCCTCCTTTTACATTTCATCAGCCCTTTGGCAATTAAATTTGTAATTTACATTTACACAATAACAGAAAAAAAAAAACGGAAACCAAAAATACAAAAAATGCATAAAAAATCAATTTGCACTTACAAATGCAAAATGTCATAAAAAGCAGGCAACAACACGGTCACGTACGCAAATTGCAACAACAGAAAAATTAAAATGTAAAAAAGTAAGCAACAAAAACCGGAGCGCCCCCCAGCAGCAATAAAAAATGATTTTTCGTTTTCTTTGCTTGGCTTTTATATACCATACGTATATATTTTTTTGGGCTCTTTGCCCTCTGCCTTTCCACACTCTTTGTGTGTCTGTTCGTTCCGCTTTTATCTGGCGTTCGCTGTTGCCAAGCGGCTGTTGCTCATTGCCTTTTAGTTGTTTGTTTTTGCTTTCCGTCTTCGATTCGTTATTTGGGATAAGAGAAAGATGTTTACATTAGGTTTTCTATACATTTTTACATGTTTACAGTTAGGTATATTTCAAAAAATATATATTCCCCGAATTATTAGTTGAGAATTAAAGCAAAGAATTTAATTTACTTCGAAATCCCTCTGAATAGTTAGTTGAGAATTGTAACAAAAAATTATTTGAAATCTTTTTTATACTTAAACCCTTTACTTATACCAATTTTCCCCTTTTTTTATTTACCCTTTTAGATTGGACCAGCACACTGACACGGCCAGTTACCGTGGAGAACGCCGCCTCTGTGGCCGTTATGCCCAAGAAGGCCAAGACTGCCACCAGCGGCAGCAGCAGCAACAACACCAGCAGCAGCAACAGTATTAAGCACAAGCAGCCGGCGAGCAGCGGTAATGCGAGCGGCAGCAAGAAGACCAAGCCCAGCGGCAGCTACAACAGCAACTTCTTTGACGGCGACGAGGAGGAGGCGGCCATTGGCAGCAACAGCAATAGCTTCTATGCCCAGGGATTGGACATGAAGGCCATTGAGGAGCTGTCGGAGCGTCTGCTGGACGAGCTGAGGGCGGCCAAGTCGCGGCATTTGACCTGCACAGAGGTGTCGCTACCATGTGATCTCACGCCGAGCGTGGCCCGGGAAATTTTCCGTGTGTCGGAGAAGGAACCCTGCGGCATCCGCGGCTGCACCATTTACATTGAGTTCGAGGATGAGCCGAAGAACTCGCGTCGCATTGCCTCGATCAAGGTGGATCCCGACACGGTGTCCACCTTTGAGGTGTACCTAACACTACGCCAGGATCATCGCGGCTGGACGTCGCTGCTGCCGCAGTTCATGAAGAGCCTGGCCCGCACGATCACCATCAGTCCGGAGTACACGATTACCAAGAATAAGCTGTATTCCGCCGATGGTTTGGGTGCCAGGCGTAGCTATAGCTTTGGCAGTCATGCCCATAGCCGGCCCAGTGCGGCCATTGCCACGCCCACCAACTAGGTGGGAGGACGCCGCCGTAGCCGCCGACGCCTCCTGTCCAGTCCAGAGGATGTCGGCGGTAAAAAAAAAAAAAAAAAAAAACACCAACCCTGTGATGATCGAGAGCAGTAGTTTGTTGCCACTCGCCAGGAGCAGCAACAACGAAGCAAGTATTCGAAGCCACCCCACCTACACACACACACACTCAACACACACACACCACACACACACACACACACATTAGGGTACGCCAACCACACTCTCATACTAATACTATATAGGGGACCGCCCAGGCCCAAGATTTTTGTAATTGTGACTCTCACCACCATTTTACTTAGATGCGTAGTGCTATAAACAAAAAATAACTAGAGTTTTAAGTTGTTTCTCCTTTTTCAAACAAAACGCAAAAGCAAGAAAAACAAAAAACGAAACGATAAGAGAAAGAATAGAAGAGGAGCGCGAGGAGTTTAAAAGAAAAACCAACATGAAATTCAAAGACGGCAGCCCCACGAGCCAAGGGGATTCCCCTCCCCATTGCACTCGATTTTGGAGTCTCGCCGGTCGACAACTCATGAATATGTGATACTGTTTAAGATGCTAAGAGTCCTCCGGCCGGGGCTACCAATTCCGGCCCGAGGACGTTGATAAAATTACACACCACAACACATTACACACACCCCCCACACACCACACACAACATCAGAAAAGATTCAATGTGAACAGATTTTTTTTAAAAATTGTATGCTAGTAATAAACAAACAAAAACACAACACACAAAACAAACACCACAAAACCAACAAACAAAACAAACTTGATCTTGGTAAATTTAAAATTTAACTTTAAAACTGTGAGAGGCCTCCCTCCATCCACCGTCTCGTCCCAGTGAGAGGAAGATGCGGAGGCGAGGATGAGAACACACGCTCCAATTTTAGTTAGACGCAGCTTGCTGCAATAAAAATTTTTTAAATTATTAATTAATATTAATTAAAACCAACAAATTTTAGGATTTTAACAAATTTTTATATATTATTAAATGTTTAGCGCGTACTACACACAAAATAAAACATAAAAACAAAAAACAAAAAAATACAAAAGAAAATTCACCACAAAAAAAAGAAAAATAAAATAAAGAGAGAATAAATTACAAGAAAATAAACAAAAATCAAGCGTAATGTTTAAGGCAATGAAAATATCTCAGTAAATGTGAAAGCGTAAAAAATTTGTAAAATTTTTTGTCTGTGTAAAAACTCCAATTGCGATATAAAAACAAAACAATTAAAACTTTAATGTAGCCAGCGATAATAAGATCCAGCAAATAAAAATTTAAAATTTAAATTAAAAACTAAAATGCAATGCGATATAATTTGTAAAAATTAAAAAACTTAATGTTCTCACAAATACAAAAACACACACACATACAACACTCACACCCACACACACACATGCGAAACACGAAAGTATCTATTACCAGCAAAAAGTATCTATCAAAGCGAAAAAAAGAACTATTTATTACACAAAAAGCGAGAGAGAAAGAAAGAAATAAACAAGCAAAATACGAAAAAAATACATGTATTAATTTTTTATTATTACAAACCAAGCAAAAACAAAAATATATTGTATTTAATGTTAAGTTTTTTTATTGCGTAAAACCAACAAAAAATAATTGTGAGAAATTTGTAACCAAAACAAAACAAACAAAAAAGCAAAAACATTTTGTGAAAAAAAACCATACAACACATACAGAGCGAAAAAACAAAGGCAAAAAAAATTACAAAAAATAAAAGCATATAATTTTTCCTGCGCTAGCGGAAAATAATTGTGGAAAAAATTAAAACAAAACGGCTTTCTTTTCTGCTGCAAAAGGGGGGTTTCCGAGGGGCGCAGGGGCGGATTCAGCTTGTTGCGGGTGCAACTTTCTTTCAGCAGCCACCGAACGAGTGAAGAGCGACAACGCCGCCAACCGCACAACCCGTTACTGCCACGGCCATGGCAACAACACTGAGAGAAATGTACTAGACTGTATCGAAAATAGAAACATTGTATTTTTTAATAAAAATATTATTATTCAAAAAGCAAACATACGTTTTTGGGATTTTTACTTTAATCTTAAAGGTTTTCTTTGTCAAACATGATTACTTCTTATTTAAAAATTTAGTAGGTATTATATATTAAATTATCCTAAAAAAAATCGTAAAATAATAGACAGTTTCCAGGGGTTTTCATAATTTATCTTATTCAGAAGCTATACAAAAATATACAATGCATTAGTTTTGAAAAAGTTTCTTTAAAGAAAATACAACAGTTTGCAACCATTAGTTTTTGAATTTTAAAATCTTATTTCTGGAACTCTTAAAAAATTAACTAAATATCCATCACATTCGACTTGAAATAAAGCTAATGAACTTGAAAACCCTATTTGAAAATAAAATTTTCTTAATTATTTACTAAAAGTACTACAAGCCGATTTTCTGGAAATAACCAATGTTCATTTCCATTTCTGTAAAATTAAGATCACATATTTATGCTCTCTAGAGGTGCCATATTATGCTATCTATTTATTTATTTTTTAGATCCATTATTATTTAAAAAAATTTTGTTTAAAATTTTTTTTATTTTCATATTTATACTCAAAAAACTTCCTCAGCTAATGCTTTGGATATATATTATTAAAATCCCTAGTATTTTAGAAATTTTAAAAACTAGTTTCCTACTTAAGATCTGGATCTTAGTGTCCCAATTTTCTCTGAGTGCATCAAGTTGCAGTAGTTACACAAACGGCAACAATCTCTGCCTCGCGATCAGCCAGGGGAAGACAATTGGGCAACCAGTTTTTGGGCTAGGCCCACAACTTGTTGTTGGGCTTTGGATGGGTACTATGAACTTGGCTGAAAAGCGGCAACGCTGCAGTTGGCCAAAACAGGCTGCTGAACGTTAAAAAAAAATTAATAAAAAAAGTAAAAAATATCAAGACTAGGAAGAAATCGCACAGATTAACGATTGTCAATACGTCGCTTTTACTACTTTATAAAGAAACTAAAAAGATCTAACAAGTCAGGAACTCACCATAAATGAGGCTTTTCTTTCAGCCAAGTTATCTTAAACAATAATCTAGTAAATCTTTTGTGCCGATATTAAGTCATGCCTTTATATAAATTCAACGCTTTTTTATTGTCAGTCATGAGTAACCCGGGTAATTGTTTAGCTTTAGCTATGAAAGCAATTATTTAAGCTTAAATAAGGTAATATATAATATATATGTGCGTGAAGAAAGTAGATAAGCTTAGAGAAGGGGTAATTGTTAGCTAGGAAATATGGTTTAAAATATTTGTAATAATATAATATGTACCTATGTATATATAATATTAATACGAGTATATACACTATGAGAAGAGGTATTTGCTATATAAAAAATATATTTTAAAGGCCACATTTAATATTAAAAGAGGTATATTTATTATTTATTAAAAACCAATTCAAAATAATATTTAAATATAATTGAAACAAGCTTAAATAATGGGCATTTGCTGACTAAGACATATATTTCAAAAGTATTTTAAAATACTAAAAGAATATTAATAAAAATCACAATAAAATCCTTTTTTTCAAGGTATAAATTCCAATTAATTTAATAAATACTATAAGCAAACAAGCAAGCCCTTCTATAGAATACAAACAATCCCTTATATAGGCAGACATTCTGCATTTATATTTATTTTATATGACCTTCAAACAGATTTTAATACAATGTGTTTTTACATTCTAAATCTAAAATGTTCATTGTAAATGACAACTATTCAAGCAATTTAAATTCATTGTACAAATAAGTGTATCATTAAAATAATATAATTAATGGGCTAAACAAAATGTACATTTTAAGATCTACAGATATTATCCCCTGCCTCGGGACGTGTGCCATATTTTTGCACACTAATAGAAAAATCATTTAAAATGCTGTCATAGTTCTTATTAAGGTAAAGCATCTAGTATCTACAGAAAATGAAGAGAAATTAAATTGGGAAAAGGAAAAGCAAAGCCAGGCAGCCGTCCAGGGGGCATGCGACACTTCTTTGGATACGTTGAGATACAAGATACAAATTATATATTCCGTCATTTCCTAGAATAGAAAGCAAAGGGTGCAAGTGTACTTGAATAAATTTATTTGTGCTGATGTATGTCTATGCTGAGAGCATATAGAGCATATAGTTGTATTATTTTTTGTACTTTTTGTGTGCGGAATCTTGTTCGGGGTTGATGGGGCGAAACTACAATCAGTTCCAATTAGAGGCGAAAATAGAATTCAATTGTCACGTCATAAAAGATTTAATTGAATCAATTTCACGTCACAATTCGTTTGCATATTTCTGGGTACATTTTCGTTATATTTTTATACTTTTATTTCGCACATTTTTATATATATAGTATATGTTTTGAACCTTTGTCTGTATTGTTTTTGTTTTTCCCAAGGCAATTTTCAGATGACGCTTCTGCCGCTGATAATTTCCTTGACTTTGTAATTTATTGATGTTTTCAAAAATATTTCTGAGGACTTACCTCAAGCTAGTTTTTACCAAAACACGTTCCGATTATGGCCCACACGCGTTAGCCAGAAATTTTGCTGGCCACATTTTCGCTGCGTGTTTTCCCACAGTTAGACTTTTTCTAGACTTTTTCTTTTTTGTTCCTGTTGTAGTTTAGCTTAATTTAGTTTAGTCAAGTTTATTTCGTATACAGAGCAGAACATCTGCACGGTATTCCCCAGCAAAAATTCCGCACTTTGAGCTGGAGAACGGGGATCTGGTTAATATTTGTCATATTATTTAACTTCTTGTTTGCTTAACAACTTTGTTTCGCTTTTCTCCAGTATTGTTTTTGATGTTTTTTTATTCTGTATTCTAAACTGAATAAATAGATTGGTGTGTCATTTTTGTCAACAATTCAGGCATGCATATTCTCAAATGCGGAATTTCTGTTATTGAAAGCCCAACACAAATGTATCTATATTTGTAGACATTATAAGAGAACTCAACAACAGGGGCAGCAAATAAAAAAAAAAATATTAAAAAACGAGATAGGATAGAAAGATGGCAAATATTTGGCCAACTTTTGTGTTGTTTTATATGCCGCTCTTGGAAAGAGTTGTTGCCCAATTAATAATAGTTGTATTTTTTAGGTTTTTTGGGAATTTCTGGCCATGGAAAGTCTCCAGCTTTATCGGATCTTCGGCACGTGTTGGTTGCCCCTCTAAAAATCCGTTCGATTTAACGAAGAGATTTTTGGACTTGTCACACATCCAACCTCTGTCGTAGGTGGACTCGTTTTTGGACGTGCCTGCTTATTATTATTATTATTATTAGTATTATTATATACCACTTTTTGTTGTTCTTGTTCTCAGCGGCACGTGGCCCGGTCGAGAGGGGGGTAGAATTAGAAAATTGGAAAATGTTCTAGCTGTCACGGGAATGTCGAAATTTCCTACGATTAATTTATTTAAAATTTTGTTCTGCAAATTGAAAAATATCTTCACAGAATTTGGCTGCCTAGAAAGTGTGCAGATACGTGTGTACATTTAAAAAAAAAATACATAGAATAAATATTAAAAATTAGCTTTAGACATTTATTTTTGTATATTAAAAAGGGATATTTTAAGTCAGTAAACAAACTTGGAGAGGTGTTAATTTTTAGCTTAGAAATAAAGTTCCAAAATAAAAAAAGCTGACTTGGGTTTGAAATTAGTTTTAGTTTATAATTAAAAAAGGTAAGGTTTTAATACAAGAATTTTATTTAATTTTTAAGGATTTTAAAATAACTTTTTGTTAATATTTAAATCGATTTATATATATACATATAACTGATTTTGTAAAGATTTTAAAACTAGTCAGCTATTTAAGCTACGAATTTCATATTTTTACAGTGCAGTTTTAAAGCTTTTACAATGAGATATTTCTACAGCAAACTAAAAAAAAACTATGACTGAGCTGTAAAAAACTTAAAATAAATTTCTTAAAATAAACCTTAATTCCCTTTACTCAGGTTCTAGAAAACTCTATACCGCTTTTCCTTACAAACTCTTAATTTTTGCTCAGAAAATATAGAGAAAGAAAAATCATTAAACCCTCTAAAAAAATACCTGCAAATCTGTTGGCCACCTGACTTGACCCAATTTAGCCCGAAAAGCAGAAAATAAACCCCTGAAAACCCCTAATCCGAGACAATGAATGCTAAAAACCAACATCTTCTCCCATTACTAAGCCCCGAATTACAGCCTGCTCCCATATTATAATGCCATCAATTCCATTGTAGTCGATATTGTTGCTGCTGCCGTTTTGTTTTCCCTGCCAGCAGCGGAGCTCTCTCAAAGTGTCATTATTCCCACAGTGGAAAACTTGACCCGTCCGCCCCGCTGACAGGAAAAATACAAAAAAAAATTCGGGAGGGAAAAATGTGCGAGGAGGCATAGGGCCAGAGGGCAAAATCCTCAATTGTCATGTTTCTTGACAATTTGTCTATGGGCAATCACAGCAACCAATTCATACCATACACCCCATACATCCATCTCTTCTTTGACAGTTTCTACGACCTTCGAATCTTTTCAGTTTTTCCGATTTTTTCAGTTTTTCAGTTCGTTTCGGTTCTTTCTTTCCGAGGAGGGGTTCGTTACCCCCGCCCCGTTCTGCTTTCTTGTAAGCAGACCACAAATAGATCTTACAATATATTATTTCGATTGGACACGGTCGCTCCTCGGATTCGCCCTCTCGGGTCCCTCGTCCCTCAGACGACTATTCCAAGTCTCTTGAAAATGGTTTCGGGCTAGGGAAAACTCTGTGTTTGCCGTCCAAGTTCAATGAGCATTACGCCTGCGGTCGCTATAATAGCAATTGTAATGGGATTTTCGAAATTATATAGGCGATTTTTTAGTAGGAGAAAGGTACATTTTATGGAGATTTATTGGGGCTTTTCAAGGGGAAGAATTAACTAAATTATAGGTTAGCAATATTATACAAAAACCTATAATTATATATCAAGAAAAAATATATACTTGGGATTCTTAAGGTTTCTTTTAAATATATTAGTTTTGTCATTTTATATTTATAAAGTGATGTTAAGAATTAAACTACCTACTTTCAAAATCCTGGTATTAATTATTAAGTGTTTATGCATATGGATAAATATCTCTAGAAACTTATATTCTTATAAATTTAATAAGTCTTCTAAAAGCGATATTTTTATATAATAAAAACATTTATATTGATTGCTAGTAAATATAATAATTAATCCCATCTCATTAGGAAATAATATATATTAATTATAATGTTTGACTACCCATTTAAGCCATTTAATTGCATTATTAAATAATTATAACTAATGATTTCCTTTGCATATTATATATGTGAACATAATTTAATGGATTAATTGGAAGACTGTTTCAAAGCAAGAATAAATCTTGAAAAGAAGTAGCCGCCACTTTAATGGTTTTACCATAAAAAATATGTATTCATATTTATTTATTTATCTTAATAACTGCTTTATTGCCCCACACCCTTTTATGGTCTTTAATAATTACTCTATAGAATAATTCCCTTTATTACCCTTAATTTGCTGTAAGCAATTCCCAGTTAGTACTAATATTTTGAACTCAGCCGTGCATGTAACATTTGCATATTTTTCAGGTACAATGTATGAATGTATATACATCTATCATATGTACGTATATGCACAGGTATGTTCGTATCTATGAAACCTTTTGCCTGTTTTTGTTGTTTGCATTTACGAATTTTGTTTTTTCCACTTGTTGTTTGGTCGGTGCCGCTGCCTCGGCTGCCTCCGCTGCTGCTGATGTATCTGTATCTGTGACTCAATGGTTTTCGGTATCGCTTTAGATTTGGTTGTTTTTCAAAAACTGATAAGGCAGCAGTCCGTGGGCCCATTGTTGCCGTGTTGCTGCCTTGTTGCCGTGTCGTTGTTGCTGTTGTTGCAGTGGTTGTTGCCAACCGTGTGAGCCAAGCCGTCGACTGTGACAAACAAATGTCGGGCGACGAAAGCGGAAATGCGAAACTCAACGAAAACAGAAACAAAAACAATAACAACAACAATAGCAAATAATACAAAAGTAAAAATTAAAACAGCAACAACAAGAGCAAAATAAATGTCAACAGTAATTGTAGCAGTTCCAAGGTTTTCACAATATGAATGATAGCTGCACGCAGACACTTACATAAATATATGCTATATATGCTCATGCACAGAGAGAAATTATGCTTTAATAAAGGGTGGGAAAAAATGAATCTTTAAGTCATTAACAGCTCTTAAGAAATCTTTGATTCTTAGCAATTTCTGCATGCTATTAAATTTATTTCATTTATAAAAATCTTTGTTAAGAGCGACCTATAACTAATTTTATATATTTATTTTAATATATCAGAAGTTGATCGGCTAAAATGTATAAAAGAGAATTTGATTTTAAGCTTATCTATTAAATATTAAAGAGTACACATTAAATATAATTATAAGGTTTATGCTGCTTTTAATATTTGAAGAAACTCAATGTTCTGAGACTTATTGGTTTTTACAGAACTTAGAGCAAGACAAACACAAGATTTTAGGAGAGGTTATAAGAGCTTGAACTATTTTAAAATAATTATTTTAAAACATAAATAAAGTATATATATATAATATATTTTAATAAAAAAAGTAATACAAATGAGTTTATTTATTTACTTTTTAAAAGGGTTTAACAAACGTTTAAGCAAGGCAAACAAAAGAAACATAAAAGCAGCTTTTGATATGTATATACAAATATATTTAAAATATACAAAAATATATATACTATATAGAATTCATACCTTTTAATGTTTCCCAACATTTTCAAATATATTTCTTTTTTGTGTGCATAATTTGTATTTTCGTATTTGTTTGTACACTTTCCCATTTGTACCTGGCTTGGCAACAAAGCCACATTCACAAAAGAAGAAGCAACGGCAACAACAACACTAATGAGCAGCGAAGGTTTCGTAAATCGAAACAATAACAACAACAATATAGTACTTAAAACACACAACAACAGTAAAATTTTGTGCAAAAATTGTGAGTCATCTGCAAGTTGCTGCAAGTTGAATTCATGATTTGTACAGCACAGGTGGAAATAATAGTAATGAAAGTACAACTGTCTTAGGAAATAAATATTATATTAAAAATAAAAAATATAATAATAACAGTAATGAAACATAATAAAATAATATAATAATGATTTCGAGTATAGAAGAATATTGCCAATTCTTATAAGACGTACCCAGGTAGGAGTTTGGTTTAAAGTAACAGGTATTTTTCATTTAAAATAAACAAAAATTGGACGTTTCTAAAAAATAATTATTAATAATAATATATTAAAATTAAATTTAATAAGTAAACTTTAGCATATACTTAACAAGGAATCCTCAAGTATGAGTTTAACGAAAATAATAATAATCCTATAAAATTAGCTTATGAAATATTATTAATTAGGGAAATAAATTTGGTTAATTAATATGTTAATATAAAACTATGCAATTCAACCTTTTTTTGTTACATTATTTTCTTAAATATATATATTTTTTAAACACCCCCTAATATTTTAACCCCGAGTATTTGAAGTGTGTGGTGCTGGTTCGTGTTTCTCGTGTTGCCAGGGGCTCGATTCATTCAATGAGCCAACTC
>VNJV01003364.1:0-39407 GCA_008042635.1 Drosophila nikananu | reverse complement strand
TGTAGTTCAGGATGCGATGGGTCACGTTGTAGCTGTGCACCAGGTCATCGAAGTCAGCCACCTTGGCGGCCGTCACCATGATTGTAAGCTTCTGGCCGGGAACTCGGGCATGACCGATGAAGGTGCATGAATCGCTGGCCAGTTCCAGGGCTTCGAAGAGTCGAACATGCTCCTCGCTTGCCAGTTCCACTTGGTAGATCCGCGTGAAATCGTAGCGTGCCTGGGCGGGCACTGGACCTTCTACTGGCTTAATCTCCTGACCCAGGACACACTGATCCGCCTTGGTGCAGAAGCTAGCAGCTCCGGAGTGGTGTAGAAGAAGCAGAAGCAGTGGAAGAGAAATCCATTGGGGTAACATCTTCACACTCCGACGATCGAAATAATTGTAATATTTTTCCATTTGCTTTTGTCTCCCACAGCGGAAGGGCAAGGAACAACACAAAACGAAATGGTGATAAGGAAAATAAATGTTCATACATACATAGATCGTAATAAAATATGCGACTAATTAATACCTAGGAAAAAGACTAAAATATATAAGGGGTAAGTTTTAAGGTAGTTTAAAAAAGAAATTTAACTTCGGAACGCCATTTTTTTGGGGCAAGTGAAAGCTTAAAAATATAATAACTTATCTAAAAATACATTAATTTGCATTCGGAAAACTGTTCTGAGTTAGATTTTATAAGGCTAACAAATCTGCATACTCAATAAAATTTTATTTACAATTTGAATTTTTGACGATTTTTTTTATACTTTTAGAATGTAAAATTTCAATAAAATTTCGTAAAAAAATTTTAAATTATTTTTTTCTACCAGACATAGCTAGATCAACTCGGCTGTTGATGCTGATCAAGAATATATAAGATTTATAGGGTCGGAAATGACTCCTTCGCTGCCTTGCAAGCTTCTGGCTAAAATTATAATACCCTGGAAGGGTATAAAAACACTAATGTGAGATTTTACAATTCTAAATGAATGAAAGTGTACCTAAAGATGTTCAAATTCAAATTGGTAGGCTTGCAAATTTGGTTGAAATGTTCTTTGTTTATAATGTGTAATATATAAAGCTTTTAAGAAAACATCTTGCAAATTATAATAAATGGGGATAGCCTTTTATTATTTCGTTTTAAAAACACTATAAATATAAATCTATTCGATCTAATTGAAATGAAATACCCCAATTGAAGGGTAACAAATGATGCAAGACATTGAACTTGATGACATCGTCAGCAAAATCTTCCATTTGAGATAAGCTTCACATGCCCAAGCTGCTCTTCTTCCATCCGCAAACTTTTTCGTTCTCAGCTCATCTTTTTCTGGGCTGATTACCCCCGCGATGCCCAGCTCCCTGCTCCCTGGGACTACGGGCAATTGAAGTCAACGATTTATGAGCACCTTTCATAACACTTCATTAGTTACATTTTTGGTAGAATTTATAGCGCAATTGCAATAGGAAAACGTTTAACGAGCTTGTTCTCGCAGGGGGAAACTGCGAAGCGGACCAAATTTGGTAGAGCAATTGCCTCGATGGCAACAAGTGCGCAATTGCGCAACATGAGAGTCCAGTGCCTGCCTCCATGAATAGTTGTTGCCATGCTGCCACGCTGCCATGTCGCCGGTTGCGTCTTCGTTTCGTTTCAACTTGTTGCTGCCAGCGCAGGAACCAATTAAACTCAACGTGCACAAATATTTGGCGCTGCTAATGGAGCTTAAATGGTAATGTGGTCCAAGGTTTTGCCACCGAGATCTTCTCCATATTTCTAGATTATGAAATGCGGGGACTTATTGTGACAATTATGCAATATATCTAACTATTGAAAGTACATAGTTAGCTTGGGTTTTGATTATGCCTTAGATTTATGTATTATTTTAGGCATAATGCCTTACATATATACTTGTTATTTATAGTTGCAAATGACATACTATTTATATTTTTTAAAATATTTAAATGGTTTCAAAAGTCAACACTTGTTTGTTCCACGAAGAAAACTTTGCTAATGATTTTATAATTTCAATACACAGTATTTAATATGACATTCGTTAATAATAACAATTACCAGTATTAGTTCTAAATGCATTTTGATTGATTATGGTAGTAGAAGTTTCCCTGTCAACTTACAATAGTTCGACCTGTGAAGGTAGCAGGGGTTCTCCATTGTGTTATGCAACTGGAATTGTCACTGTTACCGCCAATCCATGCAATCCATCCATCCATCCATTCGTTCATATACCGTATACGAAAATTCATTTCTCTTAATTGACTTAACGTGACTTGGACTTGAGAAAAACCAATTACAAAGCCACATTAATATCTGGCAACAATTTGCTGCCTTTTGAGCAACACAATTTTTGTGCCCAGGTAGGCGCATGCAACCGAAATTTTAATTAAGAAAATAGTGGGTGCTGTTGGGGGTGCAGGTTGCAGTTTGCAGGTTTTTTTATGTGGGCGGTCTATTCAAAAAAATAATCTTATCAAACATTTTGGCAATTAATTCGACAGTTGCCTAGAGCTGCCAACAGAAGCTGCGCGGATTGGCCATAGTTGACCATAAAAGCATTTTAATTTCTTAATTTACCACAAACTATAAATCATGGCCTTAGGTGTTTTCGCCATATAATGTAAGCCACCTTGCAGTGGCATTCGCATTCGCACCATTTTTCCAGCATTTCGCATTCGCTATGGAAATGTTTTTCATCTCTTTCGCTGTCTCTATACACTAAAAGAAAATCAATGAGAGTAAGTTGAATTAAGTTCAATGTTTTTATAATAATAATTAAATCCTCAACCTAAATGAATATTCTTAGATTGAGAATTTCTCATGAACCTAACAAAAATGGTGTAAGCTTTATATACACTTGCAAAACGAAGTAAAATTTCCTCATTTAGTTTTTGTACAATTTCCTCACTGTCTACCGGGTATTTTCCAGGCTCTGGATTAAAGTTTTAATCAGATAAATTACCATTTATTTAATTTCAAATTGTTTTCGGTGCATCTCTGTGGCAGCGCTGGGGTGTTGTAAAAATACCAAAAATACCTCGGCAGCCGTGTTGGTCACGTCTTGGCCGCCTGTCTGGAGCAGCGGCTTCATTAGGTGATGCTTGTACATATTAATTAAAATGTGTATCCCGCCGATAGACTCGTATAAGTCCACATGCAAGTGCGCCGTAGATGGCGGGCCACTAAATCATCTCCCCGGGCAATGCATGGCGAGTATTTGCACTGCACTGCTTTCGCATATGGAAATCGTTGCATCACGCCGAGTTTTCCACCACTGCCCGCTATGTTTGTGTTAATTGGCAACACTTTCTTGGCCGGGCCTAAAAGAAGAATGAAGCCAATTCAAATTGGACAATTACAATTACTGAAAAATCTCAGACGCTTGACGCTCGGGAAATCAGCTTCGGCTTTGGCTTTGGCTTTGGCTTTTGGGCTAGGTGCTGCATACCAATAAATCAGGAAAATGTCAGAAATTTGCCATGACTTGTCGCAGGCCTGGGCTTTGGCCGCCAAATTAATGCAATTTTGTGTAAATTACTCATTAGAAACGAAATAAATTCGACGTTGGAAGGCATAAATCACGCCTTATAGAGCGGTACAAGCCACACGACCAGCCAACCGACAGGCAACAAATAAAATTGAACAGAAATCTCCGCTAAAACAAAAGTCTCGATTACCCCGGCACCGGGTGGTAAATGAAATTTCATTTTGCAGAGAGAAGGAGGAGGCACTGGGGTTCGGGGATCGGGGGCCGCCAATTAGATATTTTATTGCTAATGTGAGCTTGTCAGATCGCCAGAGTCGAGCCTGCCGCCCGGCCAACTCGAGTGTCCAGCTCTCGGCTGTCCAATGTGTTCGGTGCCTGTCTACATCAATTAAAAGCGCATTTGACAATGATATTTATACTTGGGCTCGGTCTTCGGTTTCTTGGTTTCGAGTTGGGTTTTTCGGCATTGCATTGCGGTTCGAAAACGATTTCCAAGTTCGGTAATTATAGATCAACAGCCGGCCAAGTGGAAGTGTGCTCCAGTGCTGGCAAATTTGTAATTTTGTAAAATCGATACGCTTTCAGTTGGTAAATGATATCCAACCATGTCCATTTTCATTTAAGGTACTCTAAAAAATTAGGTACAGTCGTGTGAAAATCATAGGAAAATTAGACGATAAACTGGAATTTATTTATTTATATATTATATTTGTTATTTATTAATCGTTTCAGAGAAAGAGCCTTAGAAAGAGCCATTTATGTTTAATTTAATACTCACAGCTTTGAAAACCAGGATTCTTACAGTCACTCCAACGTACCTCTTTCTTTTTACTTGTTATATTTGTTTTATTACTTTGTTTTTAGTAATATTTACCTGCACTAGAGTGTGCTCCCTCGAAATATGTTACACCGACTGGAATGATTGGGCAAATGGATCAATCGTTTGGCTTGGCTTTTGGGCCGTGGCAACATTGTTGCATTGCAGCAATGCCGGACAGCAAATTATCAGCGGGCCAAAACAAATGTTAAAATGTTTGAATTCGTAACAAACACACACAATGGCCATATTTGTTTGGGGCCAAAACTAATGACGTGGCTCGCTAGCTGGCCGGCAGACTGGTGTTTTAATTGTGAAATGCCGTGCAATAAATTGCAAGATGGCCAAAACTAAACAAAAACAAAATAAAAAGCAACTAAACGAAGCCCAGTATCCTGAGTGCAACTGCAATTCAATTACAGCTCAATTTCATGGCAGCAGCAGCAGCAGCAGTAGAAACCACAGTAGGAGCAGCAGCAGCAGCGGCTGAGAGCCATTGCCATTTAGAGAGCACGGCGACAATTTGTTTATGGAACCGCCGCGGACTTTAAATGGTCCGGTGCATAAATCACTCGCTCTCGGCTCCGATCAACCCCAATTGTCAATTGCCAATACATATCGCCTGTAATTGGGAAGGCGGAGCTGGGCCCAAACATCACCCACCAGTTACAGTTGCTGCAACTGCAACTGCAACTTGCTGCTCCTCTTTGGCAGCTAGCTTACAGCAATTTCGCATGGCAAAACAATTTGCATGGCTCTCTGATCCACTTGCAATTAGACTGGCGTGCTGCCCTGAGGACAGCAGCAGCAGCAATATCTATACAGCGGCAGCAACATCAGCAGAGCAGCACAGCATTGCAGCAGCAGCAACATGCTGCCGAGTTGCTAACTGTTCCCACTTAATTTCTTAATTTCCCATTGCGTGCTGTACCTTGTACTAATGACATCATTTGCCGGCTTAGACTGGCAACAAGTTGCACATATCTGGGAAATGCCAGGGAATCAATAAAACAGCATTATTGATGCTCTATAAGGATCGATGCTGGCAAGAAAGAAAATAGAAGAGAAGAAAAAGGAAGCTTACAATTATTAAAGGTAGGGAAAATTGATGTTATAAACCTATGCCTATGCGACAGATTACAGAAATTACTAAAGATATCAGAAGATATAAAGAGATCAAAAATATTAAACATTTAAGAATGCGAAACTGTAACAGCAACCTTTACAACCAAATGTTGTGAGTTTTCTTCAATGCTCACATTATCCTTTTGGCAACAACGAGTGGAGGGGAGCCTTTGCCTGGCAGCAAGTTGCTTGCAACACTAGCAACTCATAAACGCAAACGCAAAACGACTTCCTGCTCCTCGAACATGTCATGGCGGGGGCAACAAACATGCAACACCAGCAATATCGCTACAAATGCACACATGTGGCTGCCGAAGCACCATATTTCATGCACGCAGGCGCCTCTTCAAAAAGTCTAATGCTGCAAGTGCTGCTGCTGCTGTTGCTGTTGCGGCCTCTTCAGTCAATAAAAATATCTGGCAGAAATGTGGCTTACGAAAATGCAACGGCAATGGCAGCAGCAACAACCACCGCATGCCAACATGATTTTTCTTGCTTTTTCATTATTGTATTGCGACATTTTTGTGTTGGTTGCTGCTCTGCGAAATCAAAGCACGCCAGCAGCAGCAAGTGCACCCGAAGAAATGCGATTGATATTGAGGGGAATTGAAGTGAAAAGCTTCTTGAAAACAAAGAAAAACTATGCAAAGCAAAAGTCAAAAAATAATTACTTATAAGAAGAATGTTTATTATGCAATAATAGAAAAAATAAATGTAGAAACAATGGGCTTTAAAATATGACATTCTATTTTGAAAAAAACAAAAATTGAACTGAATTGAATGATAGGTTTTACCTTAAGATATTTTTGAATTTACAAAGATTTAACAGACCAATTTCAACTAAAATTAAAGATAGTATTTCTCCTAGATATTTTTAAATTTACTATGGTTTTTCTTAACGTGTTCTAGCAGCATCATCAACGACAACATCCCAACAACATGAAGGCGACGCTGCCAACAAATCGCTGGCGAAAAATGTGCGCGCGATAAATTTATGTTGGCAACATCAAATCGACGTAAATTACGCGACGCCTGGTTACCTGTTAGCCGGGCGGCGCTTTGGCTGTTAAATTCTTGGCCCGGCTGAGAGGGGGCCGAGCCATCTGCAATCGTGGCCGGAGACTGGGCCAGTTTGGGGGCAAAGACGTAGTGACTCTGGCAACACATTAATTCACGCGTACTTAACACGACCACGCGGGACCTGTTGCGGCTGCTGCAATTGTTGCAGTTTCTGCTGCTGCTGCTGCTTCTGCTGCTGCTGCAGGTTGTCATCCCATCTGTAATACAAACGCATGCCTTGATTGGAGGGGGAATAGAAGCGATGCTGGCGGCAAATTGCTGTTTGTAATTGATTTAAATACGTTGACGCTGAGTGGCAAATAACTCAGGCCAGAGAGTCGAGTTGATTATATGGCCGGGACATTGCTGCTTAATTGCTGCCACAGCCACCAGACCGCCAGGGGACCCCCAGACCAGAACTTTCTCAAATTGCTCTCTCTTGATTCCAAAGTTAAATCGGCTTTATCATTATCCGATGCGATGCGATGCGATGCCAGGCTGGCGTGAAAGCAAACAACCGCAGAACAACAGTCGCCAATTATCGTTTTGATTAATGCTCGGTGCCAAAATGGATTTTCATAAGCGCTTTTCACCATTTCTTCCCATCAATTATCATAAATACAAACAAATTTGCAATAAACTGCACAGCACGCAGCGGTGAAGGCAATTTTCCAGCCGGGTTAAAGGCAAACAGCCATTCGGCGGGCACAGAAACAACAGCAACGCCGCAGCAGGATCAGCAACATTACTACCAGGACCAGGAACAACACCACTAACAACTTCAATTACAATCACGTCAACATCATTTTCAACGCAACGAGATATATTTCTATTAGCCGAATTAATGTCAGCATAATTAATCACATCCAATAATGTTCAGTGACCAGGCACAGCGACAGCCAACATCGGAGGCTCAGAGATCCGATCCTCAGGGTCAACGCAGTTCGTGTTGCACCTTTTTCCCCCGGGATGGAAGACCGGAGACCTTCACACTTTTGTTTATTGGCCACAATGCGTAGGTTGTAGCCAGGGGCATTTTGTATGGCTTGGACTGGGACTGGGGACTGGGGACTGAGACTGGGACTGGGATCGGATCCCCTGCTAATGCAATTTGATTGTTGGCCCGGCCAAGACGAATCTGTTACCCAGATAACGCTGGCAGATTCATAATTGCAAAAGCCTGGAGGAGAGATAGATATATGCCTGGGAAATTGCCGGCACTCAGACTTAAGGTGCACGCCATAATTTGTCTCCAGCTGACTTTCCAGGCATTTCCACCGCCATATTCTGGATCAAAGTTTTTCACTAAGCTCTTGATTTATTCGGCATAATTTTTTTATTGGCAGTTTCGGCACCTTGATGGCTATCAATTTGCACAAATTAAAATTTAATTGCAAATTTATGGCTTTTAATTTACTTATCGTTTGATTTATGCCCCAACCCCAGACCTCACCCCAGCTCCAGCCGAAATACTGTTTATGATTTAAAGCTCAGCCAGCCACCGCTGCGCAGATTTCAGATTTCGCTTATTTTTCCCTCCACTTTATTTCATTTCATTTATTTTTCATTCGGTGGTCCAGTTAACTGCACTTAGAATAGCTAAGAGACAAGCAATTTAACTAAAATTAATTGCAAGCTTTTTCCATGTTTTATTTCGTTCATTTTGTGCTGATAAAAAAGCCGTCCAACTTGAGCCCGATTAGCCAAACCGGAAGTGGCATGTCAATGTGTCACTTAAGCCAAAGGCTGTAAAAATAAAACTAAATCAAAATCAAAGTACACACACTAAAAAAAAGTAAATGCAATTTGCAAATTTTACTTGCATTTTTCTAACAATATTCCAATTTATACAGACGAGAGAGCCTCCAACTGAAAATTATTCAAAGGCAAAACGATAAAAGGCACAACTGCTGGCCAAGGCCTGGGCAATTGTTTTGGACCAGGCCCAGATCACTGGACCATTGCCACCAGCAGCTACCTACCAACCTGGAGCCACTGCAGCAGCAGATGGAAAAATGCAACAATAAATCTCATTTTATGCAGAGCGCAGAGCCAACGGCCCTTTTATAGGTAACACTAATGTGGCCCAAAATTGAACTTGACATTTGAATGCCCAATTAACCATGACGTCGAGCGAAGCCGAGAGCCGACCAGGGCGTCCTGGACATGTCCAATAACCAATGCCAATGCCCAGACCTCTGCTGCCGCTGCCTTTTCAGGTCAAGTTTTTGGGCATTCCGATGCGTTATGCCGGTGCCCGTTTTATTGGGCCAATTGGGGTTTGGTGGTGGGGCCTTCTCCTGCTTCCTGCTAATTAACCCAAATTCCCGCACGGCCGGATCTCTTTTTTGCTCCTCACCTGGACTGGCTCTGCCTCTGGCTTTGCTCTATCTCAGCCATTCCAATCGTCGTGGCAAAACTTGGCCTGTCATAAAATGTCAATGGAACTTGGCCTATGGTCAGTTATGTGGAATACTCTCATAGTTAGAGAATATTTGATTAAATAACAGTTGGGTTTAATGTTCAGACTAATGAAGTAATAATTTATTTATAGAAATTTTGTAGTCTTAAAGTTTGGTAAACCTTGAGACTAATTAAATATATTTTTTGTAAGCCAAAATCATACGACAATTGAGCTCTTAAAATTGAGATCCTTCGCTTTCTAAGGCTTCCAAAAAGTCTTCGTTCTTAGCCCCTTAAAATTATTTCTCCTTTATTTAGTAAAGAGTATTCCCTCGTTCAACTACTCACATGCCTGGCTTATTTTACTATTCCGTTGCGAGTGCAATTCTCACGCAAAGGCAGCTTTTTCGGCCGGTCTTGGCCTGGCCTGGCTGGGGATGATTATAAAATTGCGATAAATATTTATACCGCTCTTAGATTTATGGTGATTCATATCACCAGACGTACGAGGATGGGGAATCGTCGCTGCCATCGCTGGCATCGGGTAACAGGTAACAGGTAACGTTCATAAACATTTTTATTAGCAATAATTGCACAATTTTCCATGTGGTTCATTTGCGTGTGCGACCCACAAAATAATAAAAATAAAAGTGGTGGAAGAAAAAATAACACTGGGCAAGCCAACTGTCATCAATCATAAAGTGGCGAGAGATTTTGCCTGGCCGATAAGCCATCATCTCGGGCTTCAACTTCCTGGCCTTGGCAGCCCCAAGGGTCACCCAAATGACCATAATTGCCAAGTGTCGGCCAAGAGTGGCGAAAAAAAGAGTCAAATGCCACATTTAAATAATTCAAATTATGTGCAATCAATTCGGTTAAAGGTTTACCCTGGTTTCCCGGCCAAATTGTCATGGCCGCAAGCCGAACTCTAAACTTAACTGTATTTATTAATAATTTATATTATTTGTTTATAGAAGGCCAGCCAAAGCGAAGGCCACTGCGGCTGCTTACTTAGTTAATGCTGTGCCATAACTTAATGGTCGATTTGCTTTCGAATCAGAACCCTAAGGACAAACCATTAGCTGGCATTGAAAATAATATCTGATTTATTTGGCATTTTCAACAGTAGATATCTAATTTCTGTATTTACTTTTATTATAACTTTGCCAATAAATAGTTTGCTTTTTCATAGTTCTTTAATTTCAAACTTACCAACTTCTTGGCAAGTTTTTGAGGAAAGAAACTGGGAAGTCTGTATAATTATTATTAATAAAGTTACATTTATGAATAATAATGTGGCGGTCGCCTAGGCACATTTTTAGTTGCAAAACTAAATTGAACTCAGCCCGTTTTTGCCATAAATTAAATAAATAAAATTGAATTGCATTTAGTTGTCTTTTAACAAGGAAAAAGTCAACTAAATTTTCGTGTATAATTGGGTTTTGCGGCAACGCCCGCTCCTATCTCCTGGGGTGACTGCTAAGTGTTTTGTCTTGTAATTTACAAATGCAAAATAGCCGAATGTGACAAAATGCAGTCGCCTGACAATTTATCGTGTTGCCTGGCATTGCCTGGAATCGGTTTTCCCTTCCCCCAATCCTCTAAAATCCTCTCTCCGCCGGCAGCCGAAAAACTGGTTTACGCATTTTGCGTGTGCTCAGCATTGATATCGATGTGAATTTATATTTATGGGCCTAGCCGGGCGTGGCCTTGATCTAGAATTTCAGTTGTGCCGAGCGTTTTTCCGATGTTTTCATTTTCATTTTCATGTTCGTTACTGCAACGCACAACGCGGCGTATGTGTGATGTGATCTCCAAGTGATCTAAGGCGATCTCGAGCGATCTCAGGTGAGGTAAGGTGATGTTTCGGTGTTCACTTGCGTAATCTCGTATCGGGGTGCTAAGTACCGGTTTAAACGCCGGGCCCGGACAAGTCAAGTTGGCTAGATTTAATTTTTTTACTTTATGCATTTGAACTGAAGCGTCGTGGAAACGCGTGCGATTATTTTACTCTTTTTTGCAAGCATATCTTTCTGCACTTGTAATTTATTGGGAAATTTAATTGAATTCGCATGCTAGCCAACCGGTCGCATAATTTTTGTCCCCCGATTACGCACACATTGAGCAATGGGGCCCGAGCACACCCCACACACGTTTTTCGCTTTCCACAGCTAATCACACACATTTCACACAGTTGGTGGAGAAGTTAATTCCCACAGAAACAGAACCTCAGATGTTTTAACTAAGTCTGCTTGGCTGTAGGATGGACGACTATAAAACTCAGTGCTTAGGTTCTTGGTTAAGTCAGTAGCTGGGGAGTTGAGGAATACATCAATATGCTTTGCCTACGTCTAGCTATTTTGATCGTCCTCTTCCTGGCATTGGTTTCCAGCTTCGAGGACATGGATGAACTGCACGATCATTATGAGCAGGAGCAAACGAAAATTCGAAAAGGTTTCGTCCAGTTAAATCCAGTATTATTTTAAGTCAGCTTAAGGTAAACCATTTCCATTTCCCCCCAGAGGTCTGCCAAATGAAGCCAGAGTTCGGCAGATGCAAGGGACGCCGCAGCCTGTGGTACTTCAATGACCGCTATGGCAAGTGCCTGAAATTCACGTATTCCAACTGTGGCGGCAATCGGAACCGCTTCTTCAGTAAGGACTCCTGCCAGGAATTCTGCGAAAAATTCGACTGGAAGCAAGAAAATCAAAAACAATCAAGGTATTTCAAAAGGATGAATTCTAATCCGAGGCCAAACATGAGACTTCAACAGATTGCTTAATGTGCACTTCAATCTTAATAAAAATGTATAAATTGGTATACATAAAGTCAGGAATAAACCAATTTAACTGAAAATATTTCTCCTAGTTTACTATCGTAGCAAGCTTAATATATTTTGTTTTTCAGTAAATAATATGAGGCGGCAAATTATAGTTTATAGTTTATGATTTCAGTAAAAAATATAGTAGTCCAAAACACATGTTCATTATTTGAAACGTGGCAAAGGTATAAAAATCCCATCAACTGATTTACTCACCTTCAGTTGGACTTCCAAGTTTGAGATGAAAGTACTAATCATTTTGAGCCTTGTGCTCGTTGCGCTGGCAGATAAACACTGTATGTTTTTAAACTAAAGATGGCAAACCGTATATCTGACTTGGATATTGTAGATTTCTGTTATCAGGAAGCAGCCTACGGTGATTGCAATGGAAATATCTCGCTATGGAGCTATTCGCAAAAGACTGACGAGTGCAGAGGATTCCTTTACTCCGGTTGCGGTGGCAATCACAACCGCTTTTTAAACGAGGAAGATTGCATTGAAATTTGTATCGATGGTGCCGATTATTGATATTTCAGTTAACACAAATGATAAAGAATATATAAATACTAACGAAGTTTTTATATAAAAATTGTAAATATATATTATTTGTCCAATATAGATGAATGTTAATATCATTTTTATGGAATAAATGGGCTAAACCTGAATATAGAATAGAAGGTGCTTACATCAAATAAAAGGTGCTTACAAAAACTACAAAATATTAGTAGCTGTTTTCGTTCCCTGCAATAAACAAAACACATTTAAATTATTTTATTGATAAGTGGTAGAGGTATAAATATCGCTAAAACTGACTTAGTTCAATGCAGTTGGCTTTCTAAGTTAGAGGTGTTTATTTTCATAAGTTTTGCGCTCGCTTTGGTGACAGTTCAAAGTCGCATGGCTGAAGGAATATAGAATATAATTAAAGATATTTCCAAATATCCCCCAATTCTCTTTCCGAGAACAGGTACGTTCAAACCACCGACTCCAGGAATGAGTGCCAAAAGCCTTACTCTTAAATGACTGACGTATAAGCCATTTTTCAAATCAGTATGTAATATAATGTAGTAAATAATATTTACATACAATATTTGTCTCTCAAAACTTTCAAATATTTTAAAGCAAAACTGGCTTCTAGGTAAACTGGACTGAAAAATACTAATAAAGGTTCAAATAATATTAATTTTGTTTGTCTAGAATATAATAAAATATAATTATAACCGATAGGGGGAATAAGAAAGGTTGTGTGGTATAAAATTAATTTATGTACATAGCTCATTTATTTTAAACATTAACGTATTTTTATGAATGCTATTCGTTCGCCTTATCGAACTTTATAGGCAGAAACCCCATTTCCATAATTTGAGTGAGTGGTATAAATATCAAGGCACAGACTCTCAACTTCAGTTGCCCTCTTAAGTTAGAAATGAAAATAATCCTCTTTTGTATGAGCCTTGTGCTCGCTGTCGTGACAGCTCGTAACCGTATGCTATTATCCTGAAGTTGGCGATTGGTCAATGACACGATCCTTGCAGCGAACTGTTACCGGAGAGCCGCCTACGGCGATTGCGAACGATTTCAAATGATGTGGGCCTACTCCTATATCCAGAGGAAGTGCTTTCGGTTTGATTACTCGGGCTGTGGCGGAAATTACAACCGCTTCTTCTCGGAGGCTGACTGCGTACTGCATTGCTATGAAAGAAAAGTCCGGAAGTCGACGACGACGACGACAACGACGACGACGGAGAAGACGCCATCGGTGTATGAATTATTCGATTATCCTTATGTATAATATTTATAGTAAAATATATTAACCAAACCAAAACACCTCGGTTTAATAAACTCAATTAACATGTTTTATGACTAATCGGTGAAGTAACACATTTGCATTTCGAAAGCACTTCCGTTTAACTTTAGGGAATACGCAGGAAATACCTAAATGGGAATTTAAAAATAGTGCTAAATATTGCTGAAATATTTGTTTTGTCCGTAAGTGCTATATTTTTTAGCCTTACCAAACTTTATGGACAGAAACACATTTTCATTAGTTGAGTAAGTGGTATAAATATCCATGAAAACGATTCTTTATTTCAGTTGGCTTTCTAAGTTGGAAATGAAACTATTACTCATTTGTATGAGCTTTCTGTTCCCTTTGGTGAGGGCCTATAACCGTATGTTATTTACCTAAAATTGGCAATTGGCCTCTGACACGATCCTTGCAGACTACTGTGCCCTGGCACCCGACTTTGGAATTTGCGATGGATATCGTTTGGTGTGGGCCTACTCGCGGTACGAAAGGAAGTGCTTTCAATTTCGGTTCTCGGGCTGTGGCGGCAATTACAACCGGTTTTCCACGGAGTCTGACTGCTTAAGGATGTGTTATGAAAAAAGTGTCCCGACGTCGACGACGAAGCTGCCTAAATTGGATTGGCTTCGATATGTCTAGTACAAAATATTAAAAAATAAACGTAATCAAATTTTCACTGACTAAGCGCTAAAGAAACACATTTTCATTTCGAAAGCAATTGCTTTTACTTTAAGGAAATAAGCGGGAAATACCTAAATGGGGATTTAAAAATACTGCTAAATATTTCTGAAATATTTGTTGTGTCCGTAAGTGTTTGTTATGGACAGAACCACATTCTCATTAGTTGAGTGAGTGGTATAAATATCTAGCAAAACGATTCTAAATCTCAGTTGGCTTTCTAAGTTGGAAATGAAACTATTTCTCATTTGTATGAGCTTTCTGCTCCCTTTGGTGGCGGCCTCTAACCGTATGTTATTAACCTAAAGTTGGATATTGGTCTTTGACACCATCCTTGCAGTGCGCTGTCATCGGTTAGCCGCCTACGGAGGTTGCACGGGACACAGAGTGCAGTGGACCTATTCGAAGGCCCGAAAGGATTGCATTCGGTTTGATTACTCGGGCTGTGGCGGTAATGACAACCGGTTCAAATCCAAATTTGAGTGCATGTGGACTTGCTATCCACTTCTAGCCGAGAAGACGGCGGCTGCACCGGACCACGATTTGTATAAATAATGAAACTGGCTGCGAAACAAAATATTTATATGTAATACAATATATTTTGCAATTATCATATTCACTGACGGGGGTCGGTAACAAAACACATTTTCATTAGAAAATATGGTCAAGCACGGTATAAATACCAAGTGGAAAGGCTTACTCAATTTTAGTTGAAGTCAAAAGTTGGAATGAATAGGCACTTTGCTTTCCTGGGCCTTCTGCTGGCTCTCCTAATGGGACAATCGTCTGGTTTTTCACACAGAAATCGTAAGGATTATTCAGTGGTTAGATCTATTTCGATATTTAAACTCTTTGTTTCAGAGGATTGCGTTCACATGGCAGACTACGGAACTTGCAACGAACATAAGCGGATGTGGGCCTATTCGGTGTACGACCAGCGATGTTTTCTGTTTGCCTACTCGGGTTGTGGCGGCAATACAAACCGCTTTCGTACTCGGAGAGAATGTCAAACGGCTTGTGGGCATACAAACTAAGTTTTCCGCTCAAGCTAAATTAAATGTAAGCGAGTTCTCAAAGCTTTTCAGAGATTTTCACACTTGAAACGCTCGCGTTTTGACCATTTTTTAGAGCAAGCGTTTTGTTGGCGTCTGGCGGTTTTTTTGGTACAACTCGTAGCAGGCGCTCAGAGACGGGAAAAGCCCAGAGCAAGCAGTGGAGTAAGAGAGCTTTTCCCCAGCTTTGTGTGAACTACGCCACGGCACACACTGGCACACCCGCACACACTCGCTGGGAACACACACTCTCCCTCGGGGGGGCGGAACTTGGCAATTCGCGATTGTCAAGGGCTGGGCAAATATTCGTTGCTTGCTGGCATTTCGGCCAGGCCAACAGAATTGGGAGCAGAGCTGGCGACTTCCGCTCCAGCGAAATGAAATGAAAGCTTGCCTGAAAAGTTTGTTGGCCAGATTTGCGTTGTTCTCTCTCTCTTTTTATCGTATTTATTTTCATTGTTGTGCCCCGTTAGAGGCATAAATCACCGATGAGGGGCCAAAATGTGCAAGTTTACAGGTTGACTCGACGATGGTACGCAAAAAGCACATTACCAGAATAGCAATCGCAATGGCTATGGCTAAAGCTATGGCAATGCCAATGCCAATGTCGAATTCAACCATCGAATGGTGAATAGCGAATAGGCGATTGGCGAAATCAAAGAATAAAGTCACGCAATTTCAATTACAAATAAACGCACAGACGGAGCAGTGGCCAGGAGGGAGGCTGGGGTCCTGATGGCGACTATATGTACGTACGGCGATAGCTATAGTAATAATAATAATAATAATGAAATTGTGATAAGCTGCGCGCCACAAATTGCACGCGAGCGAGACGGCAAGACAATAATTTAAACCGTTAAGCGCTAGGCGAAGCATCAAATGCAGCCGCCCAGAGATGAGAGCGTGTCACGACTTACTACTTTTAAAATAAAAATATGTAGGTATATATTTAAATTTGAATTTAATATTTAAATAAATTTGAATATTATTTTGATTATTAGTTTTATTTTAATAACAAATACAAATATGTACAATACAGAGTTAGTCACTCTTTGAATATATTCGTGGTTGATTATGGCAAAATGTTTACTGACGGGAAGATTTTGAAGGAAAACCCATCGCCTATGCAATTCCTCTGCCATATAATTCATTCTCGAATTTGGTATATGAAATCCTGCAGAAAAGACCTCCTGAAACCCTTCACAATACATAATAAAAGGTTGTTAGAAATCATAAACAATTTAATTATAAATTTAAAACCAATATTTTCGAAAGAGAGAGCGAGAGAGTTTCGTCCTTCGTCTGATTTTTGAGGGATTCAAGAAAGTATTCAACTGTTTATATTTAAATCATTATAGAAGTGCATCTATTAAGTATTTAAATATATTATACATCTGTTATAAATCTATTTCTATTTATAGTTATTTCCATATATTAAAAATAAGATACCTCCCGCCTAAGTAACCAATTCTCCCCGTGACACGTCAGAAACACGACTTCTCCCATAGTCACCTCCATGATGTCCGATGCGAGACGAGACTCACGTTCAGGCCGTTCAAGACGTCGTCATTCTGGCTGGTTGGATTGGTGTCTTGGCCTATCGGATGTCTGGCAGCATTTGACGCATGCGCTTTTTGTGGCCAGCAACATTAGGCCGAACTGCGCTTCGGAGTTCGCCAATGCCAATTAATATTCGCATGATCAAATGGTTAACGCATTTAGCCGTATAAAAAAACCAACAAGAAATCTCAATGCTCCGCAGCGCAAACCGGCTCACATTAAATTCGCATTTACGCGTTTGCCTTTGTGTAACTGATCGTGGCCATCTCTCTCTCTCACTTGGTTTCTGGTCAAGATCCCCCGTGTCCCGAGATCCCCGGATTTCGCCTGTGGGAAAGTCGGCCTTAATTGACATCCACAAGGCGTTTAAAAGCAGGCCTGACCTCTTCGGAATAGATAAACAACTTGTAGCTTCAGTTAATTATGTATTTATTTATTTAGTATTTTTTTGCTCCGTCTTTCCAATCCATTGCAATTATATTTCTCATTCTCCGGATCTAAACACTTAAAAATTTGGAATTTATCAATTGGTTGTGTTTATTGGTTTTTCGTTAAATTTCTTTAGTTATGGGCTAGGCTGTTTGAGTACGACTTTGTTGTATACATAGCTTAATAAAATTGATTTATTTACCGTGTGCGTGTCTATGGCATAACAAACTGCTGCCCAGAGAATCGTATTGGATTAAGATTATTTTATTTGGTATTTATCTTCGATTTTGTATTGAGTAGGTAGGTACTTAATGGAATCCGTTGTACCACAAGCAGGCTAACATTTAAAGCGTTTGCATACATCGATAGAGAAGGGTCTTAATTGAGAGTAAAATATACATACTATATGATATTAGGTAAACCAAGTCAAAAGAATGGCTTTAACAACAACAAGGCCTGGCCTTAAATCAAATACAAATACACAAGTGATTTTGATAAATGCTGACATAACAACGAAGGACTAGTTAAAATTTCTCTTAAAAATTCGTAAAATATTCCCCAAAAGCAAGTATGTATAAAATGCAGCCGACTCATCGGCTCGATGTAATCAATTGATCTTACGATTTTGTAAGCAACAACTTGCTTATAACTTGATGCGTTGTCTGTCCTTTGATTTGATTCGATTCGCTTAAATAGTCAATTAAAAATTATATAACAACACGCATACATATCAATATTGGAGTTAGTCGTATGTATATATGTATATAATATCTAGTAAATGTGATTAGCCAATAGGTTATAGATCTGTACGAGTGCGGGATATGATTTAGCATTGCTTTTCTATCAATTCAATCCTTCGCCCTATATGAAACATGCAGCGTTCAACATCAATAAAATTGTATAATAAGCCAATATTTTTTAATTTCCTCGCTCCTTTGCCAAACGTGATTTTCCTTTCCCTTGTCTATGAGTTAAAAATTTGCTAAAACATTTTCATTTATTATTGGTTTTACCCGCCCCACGTAAATGCAATATTTGAATATGTTTCCGAGACTGAGAGGCAATCGCTTGCCCTGCAAAATGGTCTAATGATAATTCTTCCTCGCAAAATGATCGATATAATAACAAACTCGATTCGAAAGGTAAGCTATCGGTTATTATTGGAAGTTTTGAAGCCTAAAAAAGCCTTCATTGGTTTTTGGTGCATTTCTCTTAATTGGAAAAAAATTGTGCCTTTTGTTGATTGTGTGAGTCTTTTTGTTCGTTTCGTTTGTAGTTGTTCTTTGGCCATTCAAATAGTTAAATAAATACAAAAACCCATTCCCATTCGTATAAAAGTCAAATGCGCGAGGCCTACAAACTACTAGTTGCCCTAGAAAAAGTCCTTCGTCTAACTACAACTTGAACATAGCCCCGTAGTTGCTGAGGCATAATAGTTTGGCGCACAGGCTGCGACTCCGACTGTGGCTGCGACCGAAATTGTTACTGAGACTGAGACCTGGCCTGAGTGGCGCCGGCGGTGCCATCGCCGGTGGTGGTTGCTCTCCTGGGGCCTGAACCGCGGCCAGGTCCTCACTCTATTTCCCGCCACAGTACTCGCCCTGCAGCATTCCATTATCCAGGAGCAGGGCCGGCGTATTCGAGATTCCGTCGCGCAGCGCCAGCTGATAGGCCACCTCGAAGGCCTGGCCAAGGGTCAGGATAATCTCGCTGGCCAGGTTCTGTATTTAAAAAAAAACAAAGGCATTAGTTCTATATTTATTTGCCACATCTTGAGCGTAGTACTCACTGTGCTTTGAACCAGGAAGACGTGACAGTAGTGCAGGTCCTGCTCCTTGGTGATGTAGGCAAAGTGCCGCAAGTCCTCGGAATCCTGACAGGCGCAGTTGATGTTCTGTATCTCGTGCTCGCAGATGGTGCGCTGTAAGAAATGTTTAATCTTTCAGATACTGTTTCAAATTTTTTACCTCCAACGACCTACCTTACTGTTCACATCGATGAACTCCACTCCGCGATGGCAAATGGACAGCGAGAGTGGCGAGCCTGATTTTGCCTCACTTTCCGCTGAGGTTTTCAGCTTTTGTATGGACTTCTTGGTGGACTCTGTGCCACGTAGTTCTTTCACAACCGTTGAGCCGAGGTACTGTCGGGGGCAAATACAAAAAATAGATTAGTTTTTTATAATATATTTATAAATAAATCCACTCACCTGGACCTCGTAATTGATATGCTCGTTGAGCAAAGTTTGCGCCGAGTGGCGCCATTCGGTGGTCCTTAGATTGGCCGGAAGGCCTAAAAGCAGCTCCGAGGGAGCCCGTATTTGAAGAGCAGCTGTCTTTCTTGCCGGCGGAGCAGGTGGTGGCGGTGCAGGGCTTAAGAAAATTCATTAATTAAATATTATTAATATTATAAATCGTGTTTATAACTTACCGGCTCTTGCGATAGCCCGTAATGGAGTTGCGATGCTGAACGGGATTCGCCGGATTTCGGGGTGCCACCGCCTCCTTGGCCGTTCCATTGCCGTTCGTTGTCAGCTGATTGGTTTCGTTGTTCTCGCCCAGCGGCGTCTTCAGCGACTTGGAGTCACTGTCGCGCATCTGGCGGATAAAGGCCAGCGACTGGAGGATACGCCTTCTGTGGCCCAGCTTGTTGATCTCCAGCACCGTCTGCAGCTCCACATCCCACACCCCGCACACGCTTTCAATGGTATTGTACAGATGTTTGCTGCAAGGATAACAAATATAAAATAAATAACTAAGTATTTTATTTTGTAATATATAAAACTTACTTGAAGAATTCTAGGTACTCGGGAAGGGCGATGCTGTGGAGCCACTGCTGCAAGGAGGTGACTCCCTGTTGCTTGTTCTCCTGCTGCGTCTTGGGCGGCACCTGAGGCAGGAACTCCGCTGGCGGCAGGCTCTGGACAAAGCGCAGTAGCTTGGCTGCATCCCGTTCGGGAATGTGGAGCAGGGGAATATCCGGCTCCTCAAAAACATTGTGCTATGGGGAAAAGGACATTAAAATAAGCTTCTTGATCAAACCAAAAGATTCATTCCGAAACTCACCACAAATTTGTAGTTATCGTAACCGTTCTCGAACAGCATCCTCTCCAGGTGAAGCAATCCTGCGGCGCGGAGGCGCGTGGCCAGCTCCCGTCGCTCGCTGGGGACCTCCATATCCTCAAAGTCCAGCTCAATGTCGTGGGTGGGTGTGATGCTTGTGTTGAGAATTCCGCTGCCAAAGTTCTCGATGATCTCAGAGATCTTTTTGCGTGCCTCCTCCGCATTAAAGGGACTTAGGAGATTTATGGAATTCCGGGCTGCCGAGTGTCCGCTTCCGGGGGATTTTGCCGGTGATTTAGCTGGCGATTTTCCAGAGGATTTTGTGGGAGATTTTGAAGGGGATCTGGGAGGTTTGATGGCAGTTTCGGTGGCAGCATTGCCATTTGCCTCCACGGCCTGCAGCTGCTGTTGATTGGTCGGCGTTGTTGGCGGCTTAACGAACTTTCTCTCCGGCACCGTGGGCTTGTTGGGAATGGGTGGACGCACCCGGGGAACACTCTGCGGTTGCTGCTGCCGATTAACCTCCTCCTCTATTTTCAACTGCACCTCGCACTGCTCTTTCAGCTGGGAGGCTCCTTTCAGCAGTCCTGCAAAGGGCACATCACTTACGAACTCCTCCACGTAGTCGGTGGAATGGGAGAGGCTGTGATCCGAGCACGAGATGCTGGAGCTCAGGGATCCGGAGGAGGGAGCCGGGCAGCGGGGCACCACCGTCACGGTGTCATCGTAGTCATATCCCGGCGTGCTCAGCGTGGGCAGCAGCTTCGATGGCGACGAGCCCGTCTCAATCATAAGCTGCTGGGCCGCCTGCAGCTGGAGCAGGGCAGATCGCCGCTTATACTCCTGGCTCAGCGGGCGGATCCGCTCATGGATGGTCCGCTCCGCCTGGCTGGAGCTAGGCGGCGGATGGTCGGGCGTTGGTGGTTGCTTGTAGTGGGTGGGACTGCTGGGGATTTGTTGCTTGGCCTCGCAGTTCTCCTCGCCGCCATTGGATTTGCTGGTCGCCGTTGCGCCGCTGAAAAAATAGATTACATTTTTTTTAAATATATTTATTTTCAAGTATGAGATCTTTTTGTATATGAAATGAACTTCTCGGACTAGTGTAAATTCCAATTAAATTTTTTACACCAGTAGTAATTACGGTTATTCAAAAAATAACGCCTTTTTCTGGTCTACAATAAGTTTAAGAGTACTTTTGTGCTTTACGTTATGCCAAGTAAATTGCATTTCAATTAGCCTTGGAAATTTAAATACTTATTTAATATTATATAGAGTTTTTAATGCTATTTTCCATTAATAGCTGCTTACTGCAGTTATGTAACCTGCATAATCAAATCTACATATTGTTTTGGGTCTTTCAATGGATTTTATTACGTGTATTACTTTTGTCTATTTAACAAGAAGTTAATTTAAACTACACCAAAGTTTATGGAACGTAATAAACTTTTAATAGCCACTACCGAAATGTTAGGTAAGAAGCCATTTCGCTGCTAAGTCAAGCAGCCAGCTGGGTTTTTTACTGTATATTTATATGTCGACTATCGATTTCCATCCTATTTGATTTTTTTGATTGTTGCTCACCTGCTGTTTCGATTTCGCTTCAGTTTGCGATTAGGATTATACGACTTGAGGGTGGCATTTTCTGCTGACTTCAAGAGCTCCTTGGAGAGCTTGGTAGTTGCACTTCGAGGAGCGGGAATTGGTCGTTTCATGGAGTTAGTGGCCGGAGCCGGTGACTCGCCGCTGGAATTGGGCACACTTGTTTCGCTGTTCAGCTCGGAGCTACTGCACTGACGATCCAGCATGTCATCTAAAAGATGTACCCATTTTAGATAAGCTTAACATAAGAAATATCTATATTACTTACTGCTGGAACTGAGACTCATTCCGCCGGCTATGGCAGAACGGGTGCTCTGCCTGGCACTGGCATACAAGCGATCGCTTCTTTGCCGCTCCCGCAGCTGGGTCTCGTCGAAGCTCATGCCCCCCACGCTGCCGTGGCTCTGGTGAGAGTATGGACTATCGCTGGGCGGCTGGCGCCGTAGATGTTGCTGTCCCATGCCGTGTCCTTGAGCCTGGCCATGACCGTGGCCGTGACTCTGACTTTGGCTCTGGCTGGAGCTGGGGGAGCTGTAGCTAAACTGCTGCCCGCCGGGACCGGCGTGTGTGGGTGAAACGGAGAGGTTGCGGCGTGGCGGCTTCTTGGGCGGTCCGGCCGGTGCAAAGGTGCTCATCTGCATGGGTTGGCCAATGCCGCCGGTGGAGCAGCGGGAACGAGGCGAGACGGAGGCTGGCTCAAAGCTGCTTAGCGAGGATGAGGGACTTACACTGTAGCCACCGCCCATGTCACTGCAACAAAGAATTATCAAATTTATAATCTTTACTTTACTATTTTTGTACTGTCCGGTCATACTTCTGACTGTGCAGCGGTGAGTGGGCATTGAGGTCCTGGTAGAAGCGATCCTCCGGCTGCAGGGCACTGTCCAGGGACTTTCCCCCATTGTAGGGACCTCCATTGCCGGCACTCAGGCGCTGCTTGCAATATCCAGACTGCTGCATAGAGTGCGAGTGGTTCAGCAGGTGATTGTTGGAGTTGAAGTGATAGTGGTTGCTGTGGCTCTGTTGCTGCTGCGAGTGGTGTTTGTTCTGGCCGCGTGCGGAATTGGGTGGACCGGAGTGCTGCCTGTAAATCACTTCGTCGCCCTCATCGGTGTCCATTTGGTTACGGAAATCTGCGGGGGAAATAAGAAGGAAGAATTTATATATCCAAATTTATATATTAACTCATTATCGTTAATGAAATGACACTCATGCTCTGTCTTTGAGTAAGAGTAATTAACTGCGATTGTTTAACTTAAATAGAAAAATATAAAGAAAATGTGTAACAATAAGAATTGAATCATTATTGAAATTAATCATAGATTACGCATACGCACTGTTGATCACAGCCACAATATGTTTGGTGACATGCGGAGGAAACTCGCGCAGAATGTCCAGGGCGGTGCGTCCCTCATTGTCGGTGGCCGCCAGATCGATTCCGGCCTTCAGAAGTGTCCTCACCACATTCTCCTTGCCACAGAGGGCTGCTTCGTGCAGCGCGGTGCCTGAGGGAGTCAGAAGATTGACACTGACCCCGGCGGATAATAGTACCTCGACGACGCTCTTGTGGCCATTACGACTGGCCAGGTGCAGACAGGTGTGCGGAAAGATGGTCCTGCAGGGCGAGGCCGGTGACGAGGGCGACGGTGTGCCCCGCTCCACGACCTCTGGGCCCAGGTGAGCAATTAGCTCCGGATGGGCGCGGATTAGCATTTGAACCGCCTGCAGGCGACCGTACTGGGCGGCCAGGTCCAGCGGGGTTTCGCCCTTGGAATTACGCATATTGGGGTCAGCATCGTGGTTTAGCAGCAGAGCCAACGCCCCCGTGTGTCCATGCTGGGCGGCACAGTGCAGTGGCGTCTCCTGCTCAATGGTCTGCAGGTTGGCACTCGCCGGCCGATATGGATGTGTGAGGAGCAGCCTCACAATCTCCGTCTCACCAGCCCAGGCGGCCAGGTGGAGTGGCGATGATCCCCGGGAGTCCGGCAAATTCGGTGAGGCCTCGTGGGCCAGTAGCAGACGCACAATCTCCTCGTGTCCATTGAGGCAGGCATGGTGCAGCGCCGAGTACCCGCCACTATCCTGGACATTCACGCCAGTGCCGCGTCGCAAGCTGGCCAGTGGTCCAGCCCTCTTGGCCTTCTGGGTGAGCACCTTCTCGATGTGCGAGATGTTGCCATTGCGCGCCGCCTCCAGGAACTCCTGATCCTTGCCCATTGTGGAGAGAGGAAGCTTTAAACAGAAGGGAAAATTTAGCTAACATTTATTGTTTGTCATTGTTAAATACTAATATTAATACGAGAAACTGGCTTAAAAATAATAATGACTTTTCGTAATACATTAATTTTTATATAGTCCTATTAAGTGTAGTCCTTCCTAGCACTTAGCGAATTCCATTTCCCCGCTTGGTAATGGATTCCCATTAATGGACTTCCTTGCACTCCTAATCGCTGTACGACAAGAACCCTGCAAAGGATGGGGCATGTCTGTCTGCCAGCCCTGAGTTGATTTGCTGCAAATGAATTATGACTGTCAAGTGTGCTTCATTAAAACGCCTTCGGCTTTGTGGCCTGGCTTGGTCGCCTTTTCTCCTCTTAGCCCTAATGACTTTTAGCCCGTCTTTCCATTTAGGCCACCCTTACGCCCATTGCCACCCATTGGGAGGAGGAGAGTTTGCCATTAAAAAAATTGCACAATAAGACAAGGAGCAGGGCAGGCGCGGTGCGAGGTGGAGCAGTGAAGGTGTCGAGAGGAGCTCTGGTCCTGATGAAGTGCTTTTCACGCGCTGGAATATCTTCGAGTATCTTTGATATTTCCGCAGGCACCGTGGGACAGAAATGCTGATAAAAGTGGAATAGAAACTAGAGACATCAATATGATGTATCATAGCTCAGTTTTTATTATTGAAGTTACCGAAGTTACTTAATTCCGAACTTAATAATCAAGTGTTTTTATTTATGAACCTATCACTGTCTCCAGTGAATTATTTACAATTTGCTGTCACATTTGAAATGCGATAAGTTAAACAACATCAGTCACTTGTTGAACGATCTGTTGGCTATGAGAACTGAAACCCAGTGACTCATTTGGGATCCCCCGCCAACATCAAGGGTTTCGAAATGCAAAATGATAACGCACGTTGCGGGCGTCTGGAAGCGTGCTGCCTGCCACATTTCAATGCTTCAATGAGATAAATACACGGCGGCAACAGATAATCACCTGCTTACACACACTCGCTCGTCGACGTTTTACAAACACCCCCACACACACACTCCGTTTAACGATACTACATGACATACTACAAAATCTGACAAAAGGTAGGTTAGGCACATCCTTCGGAAGGAGTGGGCAAGGGGGGCTGCAGGGTTAGAGAGGCAGAGAGCGAGCTGGTTCGCGAGAGAGTTGCAAGGAGTGCGCCTGCTCTGCCGCGCCCACCACCAGTGGCCCCCGCTCCCGCCTTCAATCCTTAACCCCCAGAGTCCTTGCCCCATCTACACCCGACCACCCCTTAACCGTCAAGCTATTCATAATTTTTCGCTTGCAAAACTCTGAGGCGTGTCAGCAGCAGTGAGGCAAGAACAGAGGAGCGAAGTTTCGGGGGGCATCGCTGGGGATGCGTTTAGGCCAGGCCCAAAGAATGGCAAACGGAAATTGAGGCACATTATAAACGGCTTGACACCAGAAACAGCAACAAAAGCATAAGCCACATTGCCAATTGGCAGCAGAGATTGTGCAGTTCCTAACCCATAATTGGGTCAAAGGATGTTGACCCTAGGCCCAGGCTGGCCAAAAGCGAGTGGGGGAACCGTGGCATGCAAGCTACTACCAATTTATCCAACTACCATTTTGTCTGGCAAATCATTGCCCGTCTGGGGTTTCCCTTTTCTAAAAACAGGGCCAGAATAAGGGGTTCGCACATTTGTTATTGGCACTTCGCTTAGTGCACTTAAAAGGCGTGTACGTACGTGTACGTGTGAACTCCCATATATATATAATATTACATATATATACACACCATATACATATATAAATACACACAATCGCAGATACATTTTCTACGGCAGGCACAACTTTTCGCTTTTACCTTTTCGCTTAGTTTATTTGGGATGTGTGCTGTGCGCTTCTCGACTTTATAAATATAGTACTTCCGTTGGTGGGCGGACTTTCTTCGTTGATTGAATAAATCTCATTGGGCTTCGCGGCGATTTATGTGGCATCCCGCACATCTTCTCTGTCTGCCATCCAGCGCATTTTCCCACCGCAACGCTCGAGACTGCGACTCCGATTTAGCTTTAGATTTAGATTGAGATTCAGTTTGGGATTCAGATTGAGTTGGGGATTCCGTATCCGATTCCGTTTTTCACTCCGACCGACGACGTCTCTCGCGTGCGACTGACTGATGGATTCGGGGCCCCGGGGTCTGCGCTACTCGTAGTTCCGTACAATTCCCGATACTCGTACACGCACTCTCTCTCCGCCGTGCGCCGTGCACTTTGCTCTTGGGCCCTGCTGGGCTTTGGGGCTCTGTATCCGACGAAAGTTTTCTCCGATTTTGTCTCTGTTTACGAGCTTCAGTACAATACATTTTGGTTTTGCTCGGCGCTTTCACTTGATTGTTTTGCTTCTCACAATGCGGGCGAAAGAGCGGAGAAAATTCGTGGAGAGATGGGTAGGAGGGGAAAATGGGCAGGGAAAGAGAGTGCCGCCGAGAGAACAAGTACATTTTTGTTTGTTGTTTATCGGAACGATACGATAATACGCCTATGTTTACGTATTTTCATGTGCGAAACTGACAGACGCACAGCCAGAAGAAGAGAGTAGCTGCACGGGGAGAAATAATGGGGAGCAATGCACTCAGATTTTGGATGGAGGCCATCTTAGATGTTCAGAGCATCTTTAGTAATCTTGTAGTAGTATGTATCTTTAGGTAAGTTAGCTTATTTTAAAGCAAGTATTTACTGGGAAAATCAGATTAAAACGAGAAAGAAAGAAATATGAAATAGAAAGAATATAATAAAAATTGAAAATTTAGAGAGACTGGTTTGTAGGCTGTGGGTGCTGAAAGCTTAAAAATACAATAACTAAGCCAAAAATGCATTAATTTCAATTCAGAAAGCAGTTCTGTGCTAGTTTTTATAAGGTTAACAAATCAGCATATTAAATTAAAGATTTTAAAAATTAAAATTTTTTTTTTTATTTTTTTTTTACAATTCTAACATAAAAATTTCGAACAAAAATTTTTAATTTTTTTATTCTACAAGCTAGATCGACTCTCCTGTTGATGCTGATCAAGAATATATATGAGTTATAGGGTCGGAAATGACTCCTTCGCTGGGTTCTGTGGTTCTGACTGAAATTATAATACCCTGAAAATAAAAAAAAAATCTTATTTTACAGGATGAAAACAAATTAGTTTTATTTAAGCAATTAGTTTTATTATATAATTTATGTAAGTATCGTTGTTACAATATTAATGATACTATTGTAATATCATTTGGGGTAAATATTTATTATAAAAATATTAAAGATACTAATTTCTAAAAAACAATTCAAAACTATTTCAATATTTAAAGCAAATATACATTTTTTACTCTTAATAACATAAAAGTCTGCCGTAGATAGAACATTATTAAATATGTCATCTTCTTATTTTCTTGTTTATTGTTTATTTTTTAAGTGTACACAACACCAAAATTTGTGTTTTCAATTGAAACATTGAATGTAGTTGCAGCTTATTATTTTGTTAATTAATACACCATTCAGAAAGCCAAGGCTGAATGTCTAATTATCAACTCATCTCATTATGGGTAAACAAAACATTCACCAGTTCCCTCTCTGTATAACTTTTCTCTCTCTGCAGAGCAAACTGAATTAAAAATAGTGGCAATCATTGTCCAAGAATGCAGCAGAGGAAACACGCCTTTGTTGCCGGGCGCACACAAATAACATAAATAAATATATGTATGTATGTTCTATCTTTGAAATGCAACGGATTGAGTTACCGATCGGCTCGATCGGTTGATTAATGATCTGTTCAAGGAATGCACCGACAAATCGGTGGTCTTGCATCTGGGTTATATCCCTCGCAGATCGTAGAGCCCGGCGATTAAGGTGTTTACTCGCGAGTAAACAAAACCGATTAGATAAGTGCGATAATGGGTTTTTAAACATATATTTAAGCACTTGTTAAGAAAACTAAAACATCTTAGATAATATTTATATATTTGATATGATAAGTTGTGTTTGAATTATAATATCTTGACTTAGAAATTGCAAATATTGGTATTTGTTTTGGGGAAAATGTTTCTAGGTGGGCAATTTTTAAAAAATGTAAGAGTGTTTCTTCTTAGTATTTATATAACTTAAATTAAAACCTACCTTGAGAGCTTATTATACATACAAGTATATATTTACTAAAATTCAAACTAGACACCCTCCTAACTTTTCACTATTTATTATGTTGCATGTTAAAACAACAATTGAAATAAACTATTTAATTTATTTGTCCTCAATTACAACGAGTCTACTTTCCTGTAACGAAATTTGAGCAGTTCCCATAGTTAGTTACTCATATTTTGCACTTCCCATAAAAGTTTCCAAACCAAATTTCTCACGTAGAGGTTTCCCGGCAAACCAGCAAACTCGTAAAAAAACAACAATATAAAACAATCATGTACAATGGTAAACAAAATATGAGTAAGTGTTGGGAGAGAGCCCTTTTCTCCCCTCTCACTTGTTGTTGTTACAAAGCTTTCGCTGGCATTTTCTCGCTCTCTTATCACGAAACACTCTCCCCACAAATATTACGCATGCGCCGTGTGGAGCTTTCTTATCACACTTATGTTGTGAGCTGACCGAAGCTTGCTTCCCATCAGCTGTTTTTGATAAGAGCCCCGCGTGCTTAACCCTTTGGTGACCGCCTTCCCGCCTTTCCAGGTTGTGCAATGTGGGGGAACTTGGACTGGGACATGAGTTATGGCCCGCTCGACTTGACTGCCAACGTGACTCACTTGGTCAGTCCCAACCTCGGCGATTCCAACTCTATTTTGTGGGCGGACACATGCGGCGAGTTGTCGTTGTTGTTGTTGCCAAAGCTGTTTCGCGTCGTTTCGCCTTTGCCATGTTGTGGCATGCCACATTCGCACACTGGCAAACAAATCGAGCCGCAAACAAATAAAACAGACAGACGGCCAACACCTACGACTGGTCGAGCGACCCACCACCGCATGAGTTTTCATACTCAATTGCCGCAAATGCCACAAATATGTGTAATTGACTTGAAAATGCGCCAAGCAAATCAATCCGCACAGCGTCAGACCGCCAGTTGTCCGTCCCGTGTCCATTTTCGACCTCAAGTGCAGCGCGTGAACTCATTCCCATTCCAGCAGAATGGCCAGCCGAGTGCGGCACGTTCCGTTCGGTTTACACTTGGAGTTCATTTGGAGAGAGAGAGGTTTTTCGATACCTACAATTAAATATGTGTTATTATCGTTATTATATTGTCTTTAGTATGCTAATAAACAAAATTTAAGACCAGGACTGCTATCTTGTAAATAAATGTTGAACCTCATTGGACAATGTTTATGGCAAATAATTTTTGATGGGGATATACATACTTGTGGTCCTGGATTATTAACTTAAATCACTTTTCTTTTATTTATTCTTACTCATATATTTGGATAGTATCAAATTATTTGTATTTATTTATTTATATACATACATATTGATTTATTTTTAAAAATAAGTACCAATATTTCGCAATGAAAAACACATTTGAAAGAATATTTTCAAAAGCAAAACAAATATGTACAAATATATACTAATGAAAACTTTTCATGATATAATACTTTCCCCTAAAAAAACTTTATAATTTCCTTTGCTGTTCCAATTTAATCACATTTTCTCTCCGTGCATATATCGGCTTAGGTCAGCACCGCTCGCTTGCTGTGTGATTGATGAATGTTGCATATTTTGGACGCCGTTGGCTGCCACCATTGTGTGGCATTAATGAGACACCGGCCATTTGTTTTGCCATTTATTCGCTGTTTGGCTGCCTGACAATGAAACCGAACTTCGGTTGCCTTACAAATTGTAAATTGTTCTCGTGTGCACCCCCTCCGTTCCCGCCGCCACCAGATGCATGTTGGTATATAATTTTCCTCGTTGCCTGCGATATAGTTCCAATTGTGGAAATCGCAACGGTTTATGGTTATTGTAACACATCGGCTTTGCAGCAATTAGAGGGGCGCATTATGTGGGCTTCGAAAAAGCGCATATTTTCGGATTTGGGATCTTGGATCTGGGGATTTAGTATCTGCGATAGAAGAGCAGAGTGCCCGGGCTGCTCCAGCGGAACTGTTTATTACCATAAATAATTGTCAACGCCAGCCGCGAAACGTCAACTGATATACTGTCATGTGCCCTGATCCCGGCATGGGTTCGGTTGTGGATTTGCCTGTAGATGTGGATGTGGATTTGGCCCGGTATTCATTTCAGTTAACTGCACACTTGAAAGGCCCAGAGCCGCCGATGACTACGCCGCACCCTGACGTCACTATTTTGGTGGGTGCAGCAGCGGCGGCAGCCACATCAACTGTAACAACTTATGACTCCGGGGTTGCGGAGTGGTATCTGCCCCGCATTGCTCATAATAAAGTCATTAGAATGTACGAGTCTCGTGCGATTTCGAGGCGTTAATGGTTTAGTTCCGCTGCATTGACTACACAACTCGTTGTCGTTGTTGTTTGGCGCTGTACGAACAACTTCCGCATAGAACAAATTGGTTGGAAATCGGGGATTAGGCATGCCCTAATAAAGCGCAACGCTCCGCCCACCGGCTATGTATTTCTATGGCCAAGGGAGGGGTCTTTGGCTGCCCCCAGGGGAGTCACCATTAACCTACGAATGTATATTTTTTTGTCCCCCACAGGTTATTACAAGAATATAATTAAATTAACTATGAAATGTGGTGTTATTAGTTGTATTATAAGTAATTGTATTTTATAAATCGGATTCATATACGATGAGAACTACGAGTATATTAAGGAAATTATTCTCAATGCCATATTTTTAACAATATATATAGGAATCAGAAAGGTTTATACTGCATAGTATATTATTATATAAGGATCAAATCCTCTCGGAATCTAGAAACCATTAAGCCATTTCTGTTTTACTCCTCAATTGCATCGTCTTTATCCTAGCTATAAATCATAGTCTTAATTGTACTTAATGAGACTTTTGTAGTAATAATTAAGTACTTTAATGCACTCTTAATTCTTTCCGTGTACTTTCAATCTGTGCACTTCTTCTGATTGAAAACTAATTTCGTTCTCACAGAACGTCAGCCCGAAATGATGACGCTGAACCGACCTGAACTCAGGCCAACTGATTGAAGTGCGGCTCAAATTGAAAGATTGAGTGCCCGGCCAGTCTGCTTGTCTGTCTGCCTTTTCTGTTGGCCAACTGTCCACATGCCTCTTGGTAAGGGGCAGCCTCTGTGTCAGTCACTGGTGGCAGACAAAATGTTGCTAACGATGCTGCTGGCTCTTGGGCCAACTCTGCCCGGGGCTATCTCGTGTCATTGTCGCACGACTCACGACGGTGATAAATAATCATCAGTCAGTCAGCGGAGCAGTCAAGTGCTCGCTGCCAGCCTTCTGGCTCCTTCTTTTCCTTCTTTTCCTGGCCCAGGCCCAGGCCCTGCCTCTGCCTCTGCCACTGCAGTGTATGTGGCTCTAATTAAGCTCGGATGCAATTGCACGTACTTGTAATTGCATAAAGGGTAACGGTACGAGGAGTCCCGAGGCCGTGCCCATCGATTTGGGATTACCAACCTTCTGGTTATTATCGCCATCGCCTGACCATCGCCGTTTTTGGTAGCTCCGACTGATAGCACAGCTTGGCAATGACATTTCAATGCATTTATGATGGTTATCTTGGTCAGCAGAGCCCATTTGGGGATCTGTGGTTACACAGCCCGAGAAGCAGGGTTAAGTCGTATTTATTTAGAAATTAGGTATAATATTAGTAAGTTATTTAATTTAATTAGAAGTCTCAGTAAGCAAAAGAAGCTTTGTATTCGATATATTAAAAATATCAATGAAATTCTTTCAGTGCAGTGGCCGGTCTTAGATACCATGCCAATTGTCATGTGGCCAAATGGAGAAAGGGGGAGAGCTCTCTTTCGGTGCACTGATTTAGATAAATTGCGCACGTTTTCTAAGGCAGGGCCGGGGCTCTAACGTTGTTGTTATCAAAACAACTTCATCAACAACTCATTGATCTTGCGGTCAGGTTCATTTCGTATATTTTTTCCCCGTTGGCCAGCAGCAGCAGCAGCTTAATTGGCCCAATGATGGCCATTTGATAGGCTCCATAAGCAGTTTTTAATTAGGACCGATCCCCTTAACAAAGGATGCCGACCAGCTGCTGGTAGCCAAAACAAAAAAAAAATAAAACCAAGCTAGGCCCAGCCACAAAATCCGCACTCATAACTCACTCAACTGGCTTTGATTTATTTGGGGCATGGCCGAATTAGCATACAATTAGAGCAAATGCGCGGTTTATGCAATTTATGAAATATTTATGCCGGTCCAGGGATATTTCCCTAGCATTATGCAAATTGTCGGGGGCCTACAATGTAACTCTGAATACCCATTCGGCGGGTATCCGTATTAAAATTATCCATAAGCCAGCATTCGATGGCTACATAAATATATAGTTTTTCTTTTGTCGATTTCTTTTGCTATTTTTTTTTTGTATTATTATTATTGTATTTTTTACTATTTTTTTTGGGAAAGTTTACTGCTACACAGCGGGCATTTTGGTGACCGTTAAATGCCATTAACCAGACGATGCCGCGGCATTGGCAGTGGCATTGTTGTTGACCGCTTGCCGTTCAGCGGCAGCCGCAGAGGAAAATGAAGCAGGTGCGCAATTGTCAATTTTCCTGCTTGCTGGCCACCAAAGGGGATGGAGATGGGGGCTGAAGAGCGGGAGAGGCGACGGCGGCAGCTCCAACAAAGAAAACAATCAATGCAATGGAAAAAATCTGTGGATTAAGGATGTCCAACGAAGATGGGATGCACTCGAGTGGAAGTAGAAAAGTAGCCAGTAAATATTCCTAGTAAATTCTATAAAAATCTATAAAGTAAGATATATATACAGGGGTGCCACAGAAACCACCGGTGTTTTCATTTCCACAAAAAGGCATTTCCGCTAAATCNCAATGCAATGGAAAAAATCTGTGGATTAAGGATGTCCAACGAAGATGGGATGCACTCGCATGGAAATAGCAAAGTAGCTAGTAAACATTCCTAGTAAATTCTATAAAAATCTATAAAGTGGCACCCCTGATAATAAAGCTTTTCTTCCTAATTTATTTGCTAATTTTAATCGTTTCTCTTGAACCTTAAAACCTAGAAACTGATTTAAAAAATTGATTTTCCCTTCAATCAATTTATCATTCCAAGGACAAGCTAAGCCTCATGTAGCGACATACCCACTTCTGGCTTTAGGGTATTTCGCCAGCTTAGTTTGTCTCTCATTTATTGTATATATTTTCTACACAGTTTTTCTTTTATCAGTTGCATATCGGCTTGACGTAGACATAGTAAGTAGCTTTTGTTGCTGCTTTTCCTGCTGCTACTGCAGCCGGCTGTGATTATTATGATTGTCCAGTGAAGCATGGAGGATGGCTGGGTCCACGGGGCAGCCGGCTTTGGGGTATTGTCATGATTTATGGCCTTTCCTTGAGAGCTCACCGAAGAGAGGCAGCCAGCGAACAGCGAGAGCGATCCGATGCTCGGCGCTTGTTCTGCCATCAGTTGCCCAGAGATATATCTCTATATATATATAGTATGCGGCTCACATGTGTCCGAGACCCGACCAATAATAATAATAATAATTTGCATGATTTATGATTTGGTTTTGTGACACCAATTTGGCATGTGCCCCCCCCAGACCAAAGCGGTGTCACCTCAGGGGATGCAGATTAATCTGCGAAGAAATGCAGGCCAAGCAGGTGGGGTTTTCCTACCAACTCTCCCAATAGCAACAAAGTAAGATCTCTCTCCCAGTAAGCTGAGAAATTGACAACATTTAAGCTGTCATTGGTGTGTGATATCCCAGCAGCAGCAGCGGCAGCGGCAATCTGGTTAATTATGGACAAATTCTTTCATTATAAACAAAAGTAAAAAACGGGCTTAAGTCGCCGCTTATTGTCAGCTTTCTATGTCAACATTTCTGGGAGAGCAAAAAGCTGGCGAAACGCACATACATATGCCATAAAAATATCAAATATAATTGCGTGTGTCGTGCCACTTGAGAAGCCGTCGCTGAGCGTCGGTTTCTAAGCGCTTTTTCACAATGCTCGTTATCGCAATGTCACCGATAAATTCCGATTCCACAGCCCGTAATTTATGTTGACGCAGCTTATGACGCAAATCGAGAAATGTTAGCATCTGACGAAGGGGGTCTGAGTCCGAATCCGAATCCAAATCGGAGCCTGAGGCAGGCAAATCTATTTGGTTCCCATTGCCGCGGCAGTGGCATTAGCATTGGACCCGACTAATTTCCGCTGCATGCTAATTAAAAATGCCATTGGCAACATGGTCTTCGGGCAATTTGCACCGCTGCCGCATCGATGCCAGGATGAGAGAGGCAGACAAGTGCCGGCACTGAACACAAAATAGTACAAACTTTGAACCACAAAGTAGTTTTAAAGCCTCTTGAAATCGAACATGTTTGAATTTTGTTTAAAAAATAAAGAAGAGAAGTAGCTAAGACTCTTTAACCTTCAGGTTCTTTAAATAAAGAGTTACTAATAATAATATTAACACTAGTTTTCTCACCGTGTGTACTAGTTCTAGGAAGGCACATGCTCTGGAGCTGTCCCCTGGCACAGACCATTTCGTTATGGTTTAAATGAGCAATTTAACAAGCAGACAGCACCGGCTGCCCTGCCACATAATGCGGCAAATGCTCCACGTTGCCGCTGCCGCTGCTGCTCCATGTGGAGTAAGAGATCAAAGATAGAAATCTCGGCAAGAAGCGGCAGACAGTGGCAACCTGGCAACCTGGCACTGCTGGCGGCTCCATCGGTTAGGGTTATTGCTTGTTGTTGTCGTCGACTTAATAGCGGCGCTTGCCTCTTGTTCCTGCTGCTGCTGCTGCTGCACTTGAAATTGAATCTGAGGGAAAATCGTGCACATTCTGAGGCGACACCGAGATGCGGAAACGGCAGCGCAACAAGCACAGAAGCCGTTAGTTAAACTGCTGCTGCTGCTGCTGCCGCCGGCGGCCATCCAAGTCCAAGTGCAGCTGCAATCCCGATTCAGTTGCAGTTGCAGTTGCGGCGGCAATACTCCCTTCGAACCCTGGCTGTCATAAGAGCTGCCCGGGATATTTTGAGGCATATTAATTATTTCTTTTTTGGTTTTTTTTTTTGTTCCTTTTCTTTTTGGCCTTTTGTTGTCGCTGTTGTCCAAGTTGTTGCTGCTGTGTTCCTGCCGTTGCCGTTGCTGTTGCTTGGTGTTGTTCCTCGTGAGGATGTGCTTGGGCTGGGCCTGCAGCTGCCCGCCAGCGATTTTTGACAGAGATTTTGTATTTTTTTTATTTTGTATTTCGCTTGGCCCGAATCGTGGCCGGCCATAGAGCAAAAAACAGCACCAGCAATGAAATTTTTTGGTACATGTTATTGTCCATGTCCCAGGTTCAGGTCCGAGATGTTGTTGCTCTTGCTATGCACAGAAATAAAAATGGTAAATTGACTGAGATTACAGCTATTAAAATGAGCTGCAAAAAAGCATTAAATGTAAAAAATAAAGGTTATAAAATGATTTTTCAATAAGGAATGAGATTGCCTCAATTTCTTACAACTTTAATTAAATTTCCAGGGCGTAAAACTGAAACTTCATGGCAGAGCGCTTGTAAAGAAATTCCTAATAACTTCAGTCTATATACTCATATTTTTTCAGATTTATACCATTCAAATTTACCATATTTTCTTGCTGTGTAACGCTGTGACTGCGGCAAAGCCACCGCCACCCATGGCGGGTTCAATCGGGTTTCGTTACAGTTTTACTATAAGCTCCACATTGTTGATCGGCCAGAGGAATACGGCGGGATGGGGTGCTGGAGTGGCGGAGTGCCGGAGAAGGGTTGGGTACGGCGGTCTGTCTAGTTGTCTCTTAGCGTTTGGCATTTTCAATTTCATGTTTTGTTGCCGCTGCTGTGGCTGTTGCTGTTGCCATTCGTATAGCTGGATTTCTTTGAAGCACGATAAGCATTTCTCTTGAATTCGCTTCGTTGAGGGCGTGTGCGACTGTGGTCGAAACTGAGAAACAAAAAGCCAAACGAAAAAATCACAGTTACATCAAATTGTTAATTCGTTTCATTTTGCACTGTCTGCGATCCGGCGATTCCAGCATCAGCCAACTGTGGCTCCTATGGCTACCGTTGCCCTGAGCAACAACTGTTGCGGTGAGGTCAATTGAAATAGTGCAGAAAATCAATTGACAACGTTTTCTGTCGCTCGTTGCTGTGTTGTTCGGGCCATTTCCTCAGCTTGTTGCCACCGAATTCGTTCTGGCCTGGATTAAAAAAAAAAACCGAAAGCATTTCAATTGTCGCATTAACGATGGTCGATCTATTAGCCAGCCCCTGGACACGATGATTGGAAGGGAAAAGTACTGGGTTATCGCCCACAGTTTGGTCTATTTATAAAGTGGACTAAATGCACTTGACAATACAGCACTGTCATTCCATTGAATTCGAAGCTAGGTTGCGGGTTACGGAATTTTAGAAGAATGTTAACTAATCCTAAGCCAATTAAAACCATACTTTGTATTACTATGCAGCGTTATATGATTTTATTTTAAACTCATAATATTAATTCACTCCTCAGATATCTGTAGTTTTTCCTTTATAAAGAATTTGTTCAAACTTTATGCTCTAATTAAGGCTTCCTTCAATCTAATCTTATTAAATAAACTAAATCCCTGAGTTCCTTATCGTTTGCTATCGTCGCAGCGTCCATCGAAAGTCTAGAAGATACGATTACCTGGTCAAATTAAATGCCTGTGATACACACATGCAGATTCAATTAATTTCCCCGAAGCCATTAACATTCTGATCGGTGGCAGCTGATAAAATACACTTTCAACATCGTCTGGATATTGGTGTGCTCAATCAGTCAACTGGCCTGGCCTGCGAGGAGCAGATTCCGCTCTGGCTTTTCCCATGGCTAAAACCCAGACCCAGACCCCGTCAGCCATCCAGCCAGCCCGCCCACTCCTGCCACCGTTTTGGCCATGAAAGCTGACTTCTTTGCTGCTGCTGCAGCTTCTGTTGGTTGTGGTTATTGTTTTTGCCATTGACTAAATTATGAGCGAGTAAATTTTGCCGCTGACTAAATGGAAGACGGCAGATGTGCCACGAATTTTTCTCATAAATAAGGCCCGGTGTGTGTGCGAGAGAGAAATTGGTTGAAGAAAGCGAGGCGATGGCTGATGGCCAAGAGCCACCAACGAACCCACCGTGTGCCCACCCATCTCACCCACCCACAGACCGTTTTAATTAAGCCGCCATGCAAATGAGCTGCAACTGGTTTCTGGCCAGGATGGTGCATGCCAGATGGCAGAAGCCGACTGGCAACTGCAGAGGGAGGGACTGCCAAAGGTGGGAGGATGCTGGCTGCAGGTTGGGGGCGTCTCTAGATCGGACTCGGCTGTGCGATTAATTGCGCTGAAATTGGCGCGGAATTTCCATGCAAATGCGGGACAAGTGAAAGCAGCAAAGCCGCATGCATGCACATCCACAGCCGGTGGCTTCTTTATTTCCCCCAACCTACCCCAGCCGATAGCCATCGGTTTTCCTGGGATAGTCTCCGCAGCGCGATCTCGATCCCAGGCCCACATCCATATCCCATCTATCTCAGCGCTGGCAGGGCCCCAGCTGAGGCCCAGCGGATCAGTAAACAATCAATAGCACAACGGGAATAACAACCACCATCTGCGACACTTTGCCAAACTCGTTCCGCAACAAGATGTGGGCACTGCACTGAAAATAAATCATTTAAATAAGTGCATTTGGTTTCTGAGAGATAAGAAAATTATAGCAAATTACTAAAGAAAATGTGTTTTAGTTACACAGATAAAAAGATGAATCTAATACTTAATTTAGGAGGCAATAATGTTAAAGCAAGATAATATAGAAAGTAGCGTCGATTTTAATTATATTCCAAGGAAAAAATAATAAAATTTTAGTTTAATAAATTTAAAATTGCGAATTGCTTTTAAATAATGTTTGCCTGAAGGATGTTCCTCATTTATATTCACAGCATTGAATTCTATTAATCGTTTAAATTATCCAGTACAAAATAAATCAACAATTGCATTGTTCTTTATAAATAAGGACCACATATATTATATATACAAAATATGGTTTTCCCAAGAAAATACTTCATAAAGTGCTATTATAATTCTAATTAAATGCTATGTAATAAATCAATATTTTCGACTACATTTTTGTCGCCAGTGCCGCCGCCGCCTGTGCCGGAGACTGGGGCTAGTCAACGCTCTTCTGTTCGCTGGCGAACGCGTTAGATTAATTTCCAAAGGCTGTCATTAAAATTCCAGCGCAATGCAATTTATATGCCACACACATGCCAATGCAGCTTAGGCCACGTCTCGGGCATCAGGCAATTTTTAATAAAAACAGCTTCATATTTATGATATCAGAATGTGGCCAAGAAACGACTCTCTGGGCCACGAACCACGCGCCACTCGTTAGCGCTTGGATCCTGTCCTGGAGACAACATCATCAGCCGTTCTCTGGCTGGCTGTTGAAATTTGCATGACAAACTCAAACTCATCCATCAATCAAGCAGCCAAACTCCAGTTCGAGTGGGTCTCTCACATTTTCGTTTTATATGTTTTACGTGCAGCCAAGCTGCGAGTTGTATTTAGCAGGTGCTGTAAACTCGTTAGGACCCCACAATTTCACTTTTAATTACACATGCGGCGGCCGGCTAATCCCTCAAGCCGATTTTATATAACTCATATATGCATATCAGCATCAATGGGAGAGCTTGAAGGCGCTGGAAAATGTATACAGAGAAAAATGAGAAAATAAAAAGGGGAATTTATGAGTAAGGTAGGGAAGTACAACATAAGAATATTAAGTGAAGTAATACTTAGGTCTTATATAGTATACGTTTAAGTATTATTGTTTTAATTTTTCCTGGTAAGATTTCGGGACACTTTCGAGTGTTTTCCTTTTCTCTAGGTGGAGGCTACATAGCTCCGCTTAGCGCAAATTTTCACTTGTCTTTTGCATAATTTAGACAAGCTGAATGGGCGCTGGAGCGATAGATGCATCGGGTATGGGGCATGGATCGCTGGAGCGGTGCAGCAGATGGGGCGACTGCCTGGGGCCTCAACACGGGCGGCGCCGTAAAATCAATTTGCAGCCACGCACTGCGTTATCACAGTGCGAGCAGGATGGT
>VNJV01003360.1:0-57748 GCA_008042635.1 Drosophila nikananu | reverse complement strand
ATTTTTTTTTGTAAAAAAATGGTTTTTGTCAAAAAATGGGTTTTTTGGTCATAACTTGGCTAAAACTCAACCGATTTCAGTCTGGTTTGGTTTTTTCTTCTTGGTTTTAAAAGGACAACTTTTCTGCATTTAAATCTCGATTTCCAATTTTGAGCCCAATTTTTAACAATTTTGACGATGTAACCCCTTAAATTTTTTTTGTAAAAAAATGGGTTTTTTGGTCATAACTTGGCTAAAACTCAACCGATTTCAGTCTGGTTTGGTTTTTTCTTCATGGCTTTTGAAGGAGAACATTTCTGCATTTAAATTTCGATTTCTAATTTCGAGCCCAATTTTTAACAATTTTGACGATGTAACCCCTTACATTTTTTTTTGTGAAAAAATGGGATCACTTCTGAGGGGTTTTTTGGTCATAACTTGGCTAAAACTCAACCGATTTCAGTCTGGTTTGGTTTTTTCTTCATGGCTTTTGAAGGAGAACATTTTTGCATTTAAATCTCGATTTCTAATTTCGAGCCCAATTTTTAACAATTTTGACGATGTAACCCCTTAAATTTTTTTGTGAAAAAATGGGATCGCACCTGAAGGGTTTTTTGGTCATAACTTGGGTAAAACTCAACCGATTTCAGTCTGGTTTGGTTTTTGCTTCTTGGTTTTTAAAGGAGAACTTTTCTGCATTTAAATCTCGATTTCCAATTTTGAGTCCATTTTTTGATCATTTTGACGATGTTACCCCTTAAATTTTTTTTTGTGAAAAAATGGGATCACACCTGAGGGGTTTTTTGGTCATAACTTGGCTAAAATTTTTTTTTTTTGAAAAAGGAAAGAATAGATATTTTTCCTCCCCGAAATAGATTGACGAACTGCTTGCCGTTCTTCAGTCTTTCATGGAATGGCGCTGCCAGACCGTTCATAGCTCTAGCCTGTGCGTATCTGAGGGTGTGTGTCTTGGCTTACTTTCGCCAAACTGTTCTCACAAATTTTATTTATAACGAAACACTGCTTGCATTTTATAGCTTAAAATGCAGTGTTTTTATAGTGAACTATCCCTGGTTTTGAGACACAAAATTAAGTTGTATTTTTATAGATGGAAAGTAAATTTATAAATAAATTGATTGAATTGGTAGAAATTGAAGTGGATTGTTTGAAAGTTTTATTGATGGGGGCTCATCAATAAAAATTTAACACATCAAGTTTTGTTTTCTAATCGTTTTCTTTTATTTTATTAAGATGTTAGTGGAAAATCGAAATATAATTGACTTGGCAATAATTTTTGGCAATTAGATGACCTCATGAAGAATATAGAATAAATATTACTAATTTGAATCTATACTAAGAACTTTAAATCTATATTAATGGATGTGATTTTTGTGGATAAGTCAAAGTTTAGAAATATCCTTGCTAAATTAAAAAACATTTTGAATCGGAAGGTTTATCTGCGTTTGTTTTTATATGCCTAATAAATCTGCATTAAAAGTTTTAACATTTTCCAAATTACAATTTTTTTCAAAGTTACAACAATTTTATTTCTAAAATACTTGGCCGTATATGATTTATAGGTTCGGAATTATTAAGTTGCAAGCTTCTGACTTCAAATACCAAAGAGAGATAATGATAACAAATTAATAACTATATAATAATTTTCAGTTTTTGCTTAGCAAATTAAACTCAAAATACGTAAATTTCTATCTATCGGACATATACACAAAATATATCATAAATCTACCTTTGATGGTTTGAAAATCCCCTACTTATTCCTTTACGAATCCCCTGATCCCTGCTGATAAATCCTGGCCAACTCGGGGTATCCCTTGATTTTGAGCAATCGATGCCTTTTAGCCGGACTCCTGATCATGAATAATGCCCGGCATCGGCAGCTAATGCCGGCAGAGATCAGACACGCCGTGGAGGAACCTAATAAATCGCTGCTCCTGTTGTCGCCGCTGGGCGACGCTCTTGTCTATTTTCGTATTTTCCGCCAGGGGAAAATCGAATCTAGAGGGGAAAATGGGAAATCCATTTGATTAAAACGGTACGCCGGCCGGGAAATCCCAATCCCCGGGCGGGGGAGGGGCGACTTTGGATGGATGATGCGTTGGGTAGTTCGCATTAAGACATCAAATAGACAACAAAGGAAGGCAGGGGAGGGGAGGAGTGGGCGGCGGAGGACCTGGCGAAACCCTGACAGCAGTTCGAATCGTTAAGCTAGCCAAGTGGAAAAGGCAGCCAGAAGTTACCCGCATCCACCTGCCGCCGCCACCGCCCACCGCCTGCTCTCTGGTGCTTGAAATTAGATTTCTGCCGTTGGCCAGCATTCGTTACGAGGTTTACAGCGGCGCACGCTCTCCACTCTGCATCCTCCGGCTCTACAATCACATTTTCGTTACTATTTTCTTACACTTAAAACAAATCTCAAGACCAGTGCTGAAAGGTTTTAGTTCTTTTCAGTGATATAAATCTATTAATATTTAGATATATGTACATATATTTTCCCGTTTTCTTTGGGTTACATTTATATATCGGTGCTTCTGCTAAGATTTTTATGATCCTAATTAGTTTGAGAAACTAAAATTCATATTTTTCTTTTGAAATATCTAAGAAATAATCAGGTAAGCCCTTTAAAATTACTGTGGATTGTAAATCTCTTGAAAAACGGTTGAAAAGTTTTCTATAAAAGTTTAAATCTTAGGAAGAAAATTGATTTGCTTACCCTTAGACGCTTTTTAAAATAAGTTAAAAATCATAGTCAATGTCTTTTAATTATTTTATTAAAAATTGTGATTAATGTTATATTAAATTCATGCTTAAATATTTATTAAAAATATATTTTCAACCTTTGAGTCCTTAAATGTACACATTTAATAAGAATATCAAGTATAAATCCCAATTCCAAGAAAAACCAATATAACAAGAAAGTCAGAAAGCATTTAAACAATATTTTCCCTGAGTGTAGCTGGAATATAGAGTAGAATTGAGCCTGGAAAATCCTTGGGTTAGCTACAGCTGATTTATGCTTGGGGCCGTGCCTCGGTGGGCAGGGAAGGTAAAGGGGGCCACCGTGGAGGCTGGTATTGGGGGAGGGAGTCGATGTTTACGAGCGGATTAAGTTTTGCCTTCGAACAAATTCCATTTGAATTTAATGAGCCCGGAGATTACATCACCGAAAGGGAAAGGGAAAAGCCAATGGTGAAGGAGAGCACTGAGGGGGAGACTGCATGAAGGATGGGGATGCATTTTTAATTGAATGATGTCGCCACGCCACTCGCTGCTGCAGTCGCCGGTCTGCTCTGTGCACAATTTGACAATCCATCAAGGCGCCAATGATAGCGATGGCCAGGCTTATAGATTTATAAAAAGAAAATCGATAATTTATGGCTAAATAAATGAAAAATATATATAGATTGTTAAATATATATATATATATTTTGATTTAAATTAGATTTTGGTTATTTGATATTGCCTTAATTACTTTTTATTTTATATATTATGTGATTTATTTTATTTGTAAAAAAATTTGTAAACGTTGTTCACATTTTTCCCAAACTAAACACGATATTTAACACTTTTAACTAATCTATACTAATAGATAAGTATTTTTTTTCGATATACTTCCTAATACGATTCATATTTTTGATATGATATCAATATTTCCAGGCTAGGAATTCAATTTTATGATGTTGGGACATTGATATATTACTTGTAACACTATTTTTTGTATATTATAATAAACTCGATATATTTTGTGAGCTATTTTTCTCGATATTATATCGAAATTATTGAGACATTTGCTGTTGCTGGCACATCTTTGGTTTGATATATTCTTATTTGGAGTATACCCCGCCTTCAAAGCAATCCACTTAGACTCTTGCCTCTAATTTATGCCGCCAGCGTTGCCGCCTTGTCCTCAATTAGTTGCAACTGCAGCAGTAGCAGCAATGTGCAACATGTATCGGCGGCTGTTTACCCCTGGGATCGGCAAGGGGCGTGCTGTATTATCTTCATATATACATATAATACATCTCTTTTCGGGGGCGACTTCTCCACTTACAGTTACACGACAAACCGAAAACTATTCGTCTAACATTACACGATACTTAACCGCCGCTTATTTATGTCCCTGTCATCGCCTCTCAGCTGCCGCGTCTCCGTCGTCGTCGTTGCTCCACATGCTCCACCCACAGAATGCAAAATTAAATATCATTGGGGGCCTCTTTTGGTTAATTGAAACCTGTTGTAAATCACAAATCATATTGACTTCCCCCGGACAGCGAGTCTGATACAGAAACTGAAACAGATATAGAAACTAAAACAAAAGCAGATGTCGTCGGTTTTTCATAATTTTCTTGAGGGAGAAAAGCGAAAAGCTTCTTTGAAACAGCTGCCAGGGAACGAGATCTATGGGAAGTTTTATTGTTTTCATTTTTTGTTTGTTTGGAAACATCTTTAATAGTCTTTTTCAGCTTCAAAGTTTTTAAATGTATCAGTTGGAAGGTTTTTTAGAAATAACTTAAGGTTAGGTAGCAATGAAAGTGTGGCCAAACCCTTTGTCTGGAAAAGTGTGGCAAGCTTTTAGTGAGTCAGACTGTATACCACTTTTAAGCAGAGTAAAGGGCATTCTATTAAGATTATAAGCTTTATTTTGTATATTATTCTTTACAACGCATACATATTTTGTTAATATTTCAACTTGAAGTAAATATAAATAATATTTTAAGTAGGTATAAGTAATTCCAAAAAACAAGAAATACAATTTCCAAGTACCCCTTTTAAGGGTTATCCTTTCAAGGGTAAAAGCCACCAAGTTCCAAAGGACGTTTGGTAAGCAAGAACCCTTAACCCCCTCCAAACCAAGCCGGATTAACCCATGCATACCTCTTCCAGCTCATAAACTCTGCCCTCAAACTGAATTTTAAGTTGAGTTCGTCGCCTGATTACTTCATTTTCGGCAACGACGACATCAACTAATGGTGAAAATATTGCCATTGATTCTGCGACAAGTGGATTTACTTCACTTTCCCTTACTCACCCCGCTGCCCCTGTTGTCCTGTGCCCTGTGAATTGTCCATTTCCGATTGCCGAGGCGAGGGTGTCGAGGGTGTCATTTGGTAATTGTTACAAGCTGCCGCATATTTGGACAGGCGGCACTCGAAAACAAACAAATGACTGTCGAGAGTCGAGTGGAGGATGCTGCCTTGGGGAGTGGAACCACCCTTCAGTTACTGGTTACTGGTGGTTGGTCTTCCTCTCATTTGTAAGAGGATACAGGCATACAAGGATACACGGACCAGACCCCCGGCAAATGTCATTAGTTTACAGTTGTCTGATTTCCATCCTCGGGCCTCGAAAATGTTGTGATCGATGATGACAGCTTCATCCGAGCATCCCGTAGAGCTTCCTCTTACATCGATAATGATGTTGATTCTGGTTTGCAGATCTAATTCAAAGGCAAAGGGGAAGATATGGTTGGGTATTACGACCCAAGAGTGCTTGGCCATATGGCCGGATGATCGGAGAGAGGTTTTTCCAGGAGATCCTAAGAGATATCTTGGTGTATCCTGTAACACATTTAAAGTATCTCAAGAAGTCCTTGTATATTGAGTTTTTAATGTTTAAAAAAATCCTAAATCCCTAAAATTAATATTTTATACTTATATACAATTTCTCTGTAATAAAAAGAGCCTGAAATCCTTTCCTTAGCCTCTTGCGATCTATCTTTTCCCTAGAAAAACTCTCTAAATGAATCTCTAATTGCATTAGATCCACTCCCTTTTTCGGTTTTTGGTTCGTCTCAGCCAATTCCCAGGCAACTAATTAATGTCAACCGTCTGGGAATGCCTTTTTGGACCCCCCCTCGGCAACCTCGGTGTCCTCGGTGTACACGAAGTAACCCCAAGGACCTGGTACTGGGTTCGTCGTAACTCAAAAAGCACTTAACCCATAAAAGTGAAATAATTCGGTGGAATAACAAACGCACTTAACAAATTACAGATGTGAAAATTTCATTTTCAGTGTCCAAACTTCCTGCCTTCCTTCCTGGTTTTCCTCCAGGACAAAAGGGGGATGATTCTCCCCTTGAAAATTTGGATGCGATGCGCGATTATACTCCCCCACAGTTGGCTGTGGCTCTTCGGTCGCATTCCACAAATTAGAAAATGATTAATGGACTCAACCGGTTGCACAGCACATTCCATGTATTCCATTCACTTGGATGGTGGCGCCGTCGCGGTCGCATCCTCACCAGGGAGCATCCTGGCCGAACATCCTGGGGAGAAACAGGAGCAGGAGCAGGAGCAGCCTCTGGTTCAATGCGTCTGGCACACTTCAGCATAAAATAGCACTCGAGAGAGTCAAGAGGTTGAGGAGGGGGAAAACACTCGGAGAAATATGTGCTTAGTCCTGGAAGGACGTGGCTTGTATTATAAATAATTCATATATATTTCATAGTAATCAATATTTTTATAAGGGAATTTATAAATAATCAAATTAACAAAAGTCCAACGATGCCCAAACGAAAGCTCTGGGAAATGTGGACGGAATTTTATGTTTTTTGAGTACATGTTATCCTTATAATTTCCCTCAGTGCCTGCGGGCACCCTGCTGTTGCTCCTGCAGCCGTTCGTCCTGCTCCTGCCGCCGCAGGAGTAGCGTTAAAATCACTCTTCCGTTTCGGGCTGAGGCTGCGGGTGCTGCTGGTGCTGGTGCCCACCCCCAGCCCTCAGGAGGGGTGTGTTTGTTGTCATTTATTGCTGTTGTTCTCCATCCTCCTTCGTCCATCCTCCATCCACCTTCATCCTTCGTCCTTTTCCTGCCTCTCTCCGCCTCTCTCTCTGCATTGTGTGATTTTTTCTGGGGTCACGCTTTGCTCTTTTGATCACTCCACTCCACTTGGAACGCACGCGTCCTTGCATCATCCGTGAATCAAATTACACTTTAAATCCTTGATTTTAATCTGAAGGGGCTGACAAATGGATTTTTATGTCAATTTTCCCGACAAAGGGCTAAGCAATTGAATTTTGCATTTTGACACAACGGGCCCCGGGGGAGGGAGGGAGGATAGGTTAGGACAGGAAGGGGGTCAGGATATCCGGCAGGAAGGAAGGAAGGAAGGAAGGACGAGGGCGTTGTCTCTGCGGGCGGCTTTTTAATCTCTGATTGGATTGCCAGAGCTGTTGATGCTTCTGCTTCTGCTTCTGCTCCTGGTCCCTCTCACATTTAAATGTTTATGAGGTTGCGCTTTTTCCGACACTTCACAACGCCGCCCTTCATCCGGTTAGTCCTTCCCAATTAGTGGATGCGGAAGGTCCTGTGGAAAACTAGGTGGAAAAAGAGCTGGTCTGCCCATCAAACAGGATTCTTAATTAAGGTTTTGGGTATGGGTAAATATTAAGCTTAAAGGGAAATGCTTTTATTAAGGCTTAAATATGCATTTTTAAATATATCATATTTAGTGATTTTGAAAGGTGCATTATATACTGAATAGTTTACTCATAAATATAATATATTCCTATAGGAATATTTAAATTGCCTCCTACATAGGCAGCCCCAAGACCAGATTTCAATAATATATACATCATCGCGTCAGTTACCCAAATTCCTACGGTTCACCTCGGGCCAGGTTGTCAACTTCTGGCCCAGAGTCTGGCCAAAACCCAGACTCCTTCCTCCTCTGTGGGCGCTCGATAATTAGCCACGACCGCCTAACACACACACCCTCGGAGAGTCAAAGAACCTGGGACAGTGTCATAAAAATGTATAATAACCATATTTCAAGTCGCAGCGGGACATCATTGTTGCCATGTTAACGCTTATTTTTTGTTTACATTTTTATATAATTTCCAGCGCGGCTTAAAAAGCCAAACAACTGGGGAAAACAGAGCCACAAAGGCGAGAGTTGAAAATGAAAGAATGGAGCTCCGATCGCGGGACAAAAGGGAATTTCGCGGTATTTTCACGCTTGAGGCAACACAGGCGAAACGAAAAATCGGCAGGATCTGGCCGCGGGCCTGGGATCGGGATCGGTATTGGAATCGGAATCGGGATTGGGAATGGTGCCCTGCTCCGGTTTCGGGTTTCATTCAGGGGAAACGCTCGCTCGCTCAGGTTTCTCAATACCCTTTTGCAGGGTATTTAAAATTTTAGTTAGAGGTTTACCACTCAGTGTAGAAGCCATTTCCGACCCTATAAACAATATACTATATGTATATTCTTGATCAGCTTTAAAAGCCGAGTCATTCCAGCCATGTTGGTGAAAAAAAAATTGTACTCGATTTTTTCAAAAATTTTTAAGGAGTCACCTCACAAAAATGATAAAAATTTTAAAAAATATTTATCTTAAAAAATGTTATGCTTGGTATGCAGTCTTATTAACCATATAAAAACTATCACAGAAATGCTTTCCGATTTTAAATTCATGCTTTTTTAACTTAGTTATGACTTTTAAAAGTGATTTACATATATCGAAATTTATAGATAATTTATCGATACAAATTCAGATTAAAAAAAATTCTGAGGGCCATCTTTTGGCGAAATGTAAATGACTGTAAAAAGTTATAAAATAGATTCTGAATAAATGTAAAATTTAATATGGATACTTTTTTTATTGAATTTTTCACTCATCACTAAAATGTTTAAAAATTAAAGAAGAAATAATTAACAAATAAATTTAAATATTTGGCTCAATATTTATATTAATTTACCTACTAAAAATAAATATAGAAAGCGAATTCCGATCTTAAATCTATCGAATCATTGAAACTTTAAAGGTGTACGAAAGTCGGGTTGCTTTTTCTTGTTCTTTTTTAATTTTCTTTTTGCAACTGCGGATTAAACTGATAAGAAGACTTTGGACCAGCTTTTGTTTCGTGCACTAAAAAAAAAAATAAACAAATAGAAAATAATAGTAATAATAAATAAATAAAAAATAAATTGAAATAAGTGGACAAAAAATATATATATAATTCTGCAAAGTAAAACATCAAATAATTTTAATACGGCTTTAATCTAAGTGCTTAAAGTTCAGAAAACTTAAATATAACTTGGCGGAATGCCCAAGAATGTGTTGAAAGACAAATGTGGCCAAGCAAATGTTGCTAGGAAAATGTTTCCTGAAACATTCTGACTTTGTTTTATTTAAAATTTTTCTGTTTCTGCAAGTGCAAAAAAGGTTTACCTTTGTTCATTCCATTTACCAAAGTAAAGAACGCGGCGGCACCTGCCCCAAGCCGCTCTTTTTGGCAGTTATTCTTTTTATAATTTTTTTTTTTTTTTGTAGTGACTTCAGCTCGTTTTTAACGCTTGAATTTCTCGGGACTGTTTCAATTTAGCATCAGAGAAGAAGCTTGTTTGTAATCGCATAAAGTTTTGGCAAATGCAGTCAACTACATAAAAGATACACAGGCAGGCCCCCGAATTTAAATACCTGGGGAGAGGGTTATAATATATAGAAACTATAAGGACAAAACTATAAAATTCGGAAAAAAAAACATAGAATAAAATACCCAAGTAATACAAAATGATGACTAATTAAACTCCTTTAAATCCCTAAAACAAATCCCAACAAAACACAAATTTTAATGGATAAACACACAATAAAAACATCATTAAATTTTAATGAAACCACAACGGGAATATCATATTTATTATAAATTTAAAGGAAAAACCCCCAAAGCAAGAGGATCTGGATCCGGTTCCGTATCTCGATTGTTTTGACTCATTAAACCCATTCCCTGGGCTATATAGCTCGCTGTATTTTCAATTATTGCCAATTTAATGGACATTTTTGAAATGCTTAGAGCGTTTAGGGTCCCCATCCCGGGGCCAGTTCAGGGCCCACCCATTCGCCCCAATGATCGCCCAACGACTCACACAACAACTCAATTTTGTTTCGAATTTTATGACTTCATCTGGGCACCGGGGCTCCACCGATTTTATGGGGCATAATTAAAAGTTTATGGTCAGCACCGCCGCCCCTCCGAGTCCCACCTCGATCTCCCCGAGATGGCGCCCGTTTCGCCCATAAAATGTGGCATTAAATCTGCACAACAAGAGCGTTTGCCTAAGACAACAGTCGCCAGTCACTAAGGACTGATATAAAGATTATCTTTATGGATCGTGTTGCCGTTTAGTTTAATTCGTCGCAGCTCGCATGCGATGCGATTCGAGGCGATCCAATCCGATCAGCCTAAGCTATCGCCTCTCTCGCCGGGGGGGTTCTTTAATGCACAGAGCGAAAAATGTAGCAGAATAATATTTATTTTTAGCATAAATCGAAAAGAAACTTCGATTCGGATGGGTTTGTATAGTAAATAAAGCAAAGAAGTGATTTAATGAGAAAGAAATACAGTAATGGTAAATTGTGACTTGAATATCGATTGGTTATCGAAAGATGAGGCCATTCCTAATAGAGATGGGACTGAAGGTGGGTGACTGATATAAAATAAATGTTAACTTAACTTTAAAGAAGGTATACATACAAAAAACTACTGACTATATAGGCTTGAATAGTAAATATAGCAAAGAACTGATATTATAAAAGCTAAATCTTGTTTAATTATGAGTAATCTTCTGAAAATATCGATAATATATCGAGAGCTTAATGAAATCGAAAGGTAATAAGATATTAAATAAAAGTAACTGTTACTTAACTTGTTAAAAAATACGTACATAAATTATTGCTTAAAGAAGAATGAAAATGATTGAAAAAGAAAGATTTATCTTTAGAAAATTATATTCCTTGGTGGTTTCGTATTTTTAGGTTCATAATTAACACTCTATAGATTATTTAATAAAATAACAACTAACCATACTATCTAGTTTCGATATTGTATGTATATTAATGTTCCCTCGCTCAGTGTAAGAATATTTTAAATCTTTTTTTTTGAGACCTGTAATAATATCTGCATAAATCATCGCCGGATGGAATCGTGGGTCCCGTGCCTTTGGCCTGCGATCACCGTGGGTCTGTGACCTCTTTGGGCTTTTGGCTTTTCGGGGATTGAGGCGACCTAATGAGGGCGTTGCCAATATGTCAATTCGATTGCTGCGGAGTCCGGAGTCCGCAGTCCGTTCCGCTGATCCCGACTTTGGCCGCTTGATAAATGAGTCGCGCGTGCCCCCGGAAAAAACAAAAACAAAACCGATCTTTCCAGACTTGAGATGGCTACCTGTATTTGTGATCCACCAGCAGGTGCTATTTTGATGCATGGCCCACCATCAATTAACAAAGCAATTGATTTCGAAGGTACATTTGGAGGAGCTAGAACAGAGATCCCAGAAGCAGAAGCAGAAGATCTCTTGATGGATAACGCCCCATTAGGGGCTGGCTCTTGACATAATGGCTTTTTGAAGATGACACGCCCCGGGGCAGGACTTCTAGGCCAGCGCCCCTTTCCCTTCTCCTATCCCCTTCCAGATCTCTGGGTATTCTTTGTTGTAGATCGGTTTTTTTTGTTTTGCACATCTTGCGCCCCATTCATCAGCGCATTTCCGCTTTTAATTATTGCCACGTCGCATTCGAGGCTGGGGAATGACATGCAACCAAATTGCCGGCAATAAATTTTGCGCACATTTCAGCACAGTGCAAAAGTCCATGGAAAATTGCAGAAATACGAAAAAAAAGGAACAAATAAAAAACAGCAGGGAAAACTGAGGCAGAAGGCAGCAGGCATTTCTCTCAATACACTGAGGCTGCAAAGTGTGGAAGCTGCTTATAAGTACAATAATAAATATAAGTATAGGTATTAAATTAATAAACTTTTTAAAAATAACGATTGGATTAGGTTTGATAAGAATGTAAAATAATAAATATAGGTAATTATTATTTGTAATTAATATTTAAAACATAATTAAATATAGGCAATGGCTGTGGCTTAATTTTCAATCACACTGTAGCCAAGTTCTGGATCGAGTGCCGCGGATTGCCAATTACATGCAACTTAACATAATTATTTGTCATCAGTCGGGCGCAGGGCGATGTACGTTAGCGGCAGCGAGGGGGAGCGAGAGGGACGACGCCGTGGAATGCAGGCGGCAATTGGCGCAGCAACAAATTGCTGGAATAATTACGCACACACATTTACAGATTGATTCGTCGTCGTCGTCGACGGCGACAAAAAAGGATGAAAACTGGAGGCAGAGGCAGAGGGGCACCAAGCAAAAACCCTGACGAGCCGCTGAGTGAGAGATTCGAGATCCCAGAGCCGAGAACCGACATCCCAGAGGCTGCCAAGTTGCAGTTGCCGTTGCCGTTGCCTGCAATTCATTGATGAACGTGAGGTGTCAAGCAAATTGACTGCCAGCTTATCGGCGCGATCAGAGGCGTGGATGCTAATCGAAGCCAATGAGAGGAATGTACGTACATCCCGTCAGCAGTTTGTCATAAAAAAACAGGTTTTCGATGAGTAGTTTGGTAAATATATCAAATATTAAGTAGATACACCAGCCCTGACGCCCATATTGTGGAGTGATTCAGCAAATACAGCTTCGATAACTAACAATAAGTTATCGAAATGTGTGGATATCTTAAAAAGAGATGGGAAAGCTGTAGAAAATATTGATTTAGGTTTATGCTAAATGTTACCTGATGATCTATATGGCATATATGGACTCTAAAAATGTATACCTTAATCATATATCAAGAGTCATTTAATTTAATAATATGTTGAGCATACAATCGATATATTGAGCTAAAAATCGATAAGTTCGATATGATAGTTTGAGTACATTTAGAAAAGAAAACATCGAATTTTCAGACCAAACTTTCAATGAACATTTATATTATATTTGTAGAACTATAATATTTTAATTTTAATTTTATGTCTTGTCCTAAAATTTCCAACTGAGAATTTCACTAATTTACAGTTAATTTAGTTTATTTTTATTTTAAAAATATGCTTGATTCCCCTTGAAAAGCACGCCCCTGATCTTTAAGGAATTCACTGCTTACGCGTATTACGCTCAATTTACCAGCCTTGGCAAAAACGACTAAAAAAATATGTGAAAAACGCAGACTGAAAATAGCTGTGAAGCAGTGAAAATGCAAGGCAAATTAAAATTGCTCACAAATCGGGCGACGTGCCTGGCCACAGGGTGTCCCATCTATCGGGTTTAGCTCTCTTAATACCACGGAAAATATATACATATACATATACTATTATTATTTTTTAATTGATTATAAATAAAATTTAATACAGATTCTTCGAGTAACATTTCCACTGGTGTAGCTCTTCTTTTTGCGCCCATTGAGAGCTCGTTAGGCGATAAGTTTATGCGGCATTAAATTTTATGCGGTCATAAAACAAACAAATACGCCTGGTACACTAACGCTAGTATTACGGCCACTGAACACGACAACAAAAAAAAAAAAAGGAAAACAACAGCCAGAAACAACGAGGAACAACAGCAATAACAATAACAATAGCAGAGGCAGGGAATGTGGCATGGGAAAGGAGTGCTTGGGGAAGGGGAAAAGGCATGGGTGGTTCCCGAAAAGGGTAACAGGAGCAGGAGCAACAGCAGGAGCAGTAGGAGGAGTAGGAGGAGGGTAAGGATAAAAAGCGGATCGGGACAACATGGTTCTTTGCGCCCGGCTACAACTCAACTTGGCCAACATTGTCAACTGACCAAATAAGGCAATCGAATGGGACATTGTCCGGAATATAGATATGGGCACTGGGGGAAAATAGTGAGAGCAGTCATAATATTCAGTAAATAAAAAATATATTATAAAGCCAAACTACAGGTGTTACTTAAGAAACAAAATGTGTTCGAGACTTTGGTTAACTCTTAGCGATATTTATTCGTTCGTTTATTGATTTATGTATTTATATATTGATTTAGTGAATGATTTATTTATTAATTTAAGTGTTCATTGACTTATTTATGTACTTATTTATTTATATGATATATTGATTTATCTATTTATTAATTCAATATTTTACTCACAATATCACCTCTTTTGATCAGTGTAATATCAGAAACAGATGTTTCCCTGCTCATCGCAATATCGTGATTTCGCCTCGTAATTCGAGCATAATCACCGATAAATATTTATGGAAACTGCATTAGCAGCCCCTGGAAATATTCCAATTTTCGGCTAGGGATTTGAGGGGGGGGGGGGAACCCGTAACTGTAAGGAAAATGCAACCCAAAATGCCAGAGTCCTCCTCCTCATCCTCCAATCGCGTGTCGCATCGCTGGGCATTTCTCACTTCTTGACATGGTTTCGATGGTAACCCAAAACCTAAGCTCGCCATCGCGATAAGGCAAGGAAGCTGAGGCAGGAGAGGTGGTCCTTCGAGTCCTGCGATTACCGATTAACGATTAACGAGCCCGATAAGTAGCGACGTGCCGCCGCCTACCGAGAAAACAATTGCGTTTCCACTCGAATTTTTGCCACATTTTGGCATTGTTTTCCTTTGTTTTCTTATCACACAGCTGTTCTAATAAATAAAAGTAATAATAAAAATAATAGCAATAGTTGGAAACAAAGGAAAACTATAGTGGGGTGGGATTAGCTCAAAGATATTGTTCTTTTTTGTAAAGAGAGAATAAAAACTAAAACGTGGCTTGGCTTAATATGTTTTAGTATTTTTTTAAATGAAAAAAAAAAAACCTTAAATAGTTCGTAATATAAATATTCCATTAGCAAAGGACATGCAGTAAGGATCTTTCCTTATTTTCCACCTGCTGCACACTGCGAGTGTGACCCCAACAGGAGCCATAAAATGCTGGAAAAGACAAACAAATGATGTGGCAAGTTAATTTCCAACGGTCATAAGCCAATAGATTAATGGCACACACACACACATATACAGAGATATATATATGCATATATATTTACCTGTATAGTAGCGTGTTTGAGCCTGAAATATGGGCGTGGTCGTGTTTGCATTTAATGAGCGCGACAAACCTCCGACATTTGTGGGTTCCCCCCTCGCGGCGATGATTTATGCGGCTGTTCATTAGGTTCATTAAAAGTGAAAGGATGTCCGATCGGCAGGTGGCTATAGCCCATCGCCCATCGCCGATCACCGATCAGAGATCTCCCAACTCCGATCTCCGATCCCCAGGCATCTCTCCACCGACTCGTTCTGGGCGTTTATTTGTTTGTTTGTTTGTTTATTCGCCTTCGAAATGAGCCGTAACTAATAAATGTTTACGACGCGGAGTCGGAGTGTGTAAGTGTAACCGAACAGCCCCAAATGAGCACAATAAAAATCATTCCGGCCAGCATTAAAATGACACATTGTTGGGGCCAGGCCCAGGTATTTCACGCACTGGAAAAAAGGGCTAAAACACTTAACTAGAGATTATGGAAATAAGTCTCTTTGACAAGGTCTCTAATTGGGTTTGAATTTGGGTGAGCCTCTATTACATCTTCTAAAATACTGAAAAAATATATACATATATTTAAATTTATATCAATTTTCTGTCAGTGCCACGTTCTCGATTAAGATCGGGTCAGCAACTCTTGGCCGGGCGCCACTCAATGGGTTAACGGCAGGTCAGCGGCGGCGTCGCCGGCGGACAACCCGCGGCGATTCACAACAACAACAGCTCACACAGAGGGAGCTACAAGCCAAAGAAAAAAAATAATAATAAACAAAACAAGGTAAAAACCAGGGAATAAAGAAAAAAACAGCAGCCGTAATGAGCTGACAAAGGCCAGAAAAGTGAAAAAGGTGGAAATTGGTTGGGCAACGCATCGATAACACGCGTACACTCATTGTTCGCGGACAATTGATGCGGTCACAACAGTCGCTGAATGGAATGAAATGGGCAATACACTGAGAGAAATTCACCAAGAGCTCTATATTATTTTTAAGCATTTTCCGAGCTACAGCTGGATATCGAATGATTATCGATTGTAAGCGATATACAGCCTTAAAAGCATCGATTATACATTTTCAGCAATTGATAAGGCAAGGGCAGTCGCTGAATGGAAAATAACCTTCGAGAAACCTCTAAGGACTATAAATAAATATAATTTGAACTATTTTTCTAGCTGCAGTGTGGTGATAACAAAATAGTTAAGCGATTACATACTATAATTACATTTAATCAAGTTTATTCAACACAATATCACTTTAAATGAAGTTTGAATTTTACAATTAAGATGCAAGTAAACTTGGAAGTAGAACATTTGTAATCCATCCAAATAATGTAGTTTTCGACTCACTTCTGAGAGGTCTCCTCCCAGTTGCATGCTTCACTGGCTCTCCCCCAGGATGGCCGGACCCAAGGAGACATTGATCGAGTCGAGGGGAAAGTGCGTTGACAACGGGGAACCCAGAGGGTCCAAACAAATGGCCAAAAGGGACACTGGCTGGGTCCATGTTCGAGCTGGGAAGACGGATGACCCTCTTATCGCATGTCCCCAGCGATAAGGAGGAGAGGAGCCAGGTGGATGAGGGCGGGCGGGATCGGTGTGTCGGTGGAAACAGTTGGTCACGATGTAAACCTGCGGCCTGTCAGCGACCTCTGGCCGTGTTTATAAATCATATGTTCATTGAGTTTCCCGACTTCTGGTGACATTTTCCTATTCCACTTCTTATCGAGGCGATCAAGCGATCAATCCAGGTAGAGAACAAAAGAGAAACGAAAAGGAAAACAGGTACATGCGGGCTGCTCTCGGGAGAGTGCGTCAGGTGCATTGATGGCATTTTAATTATTGCATCGAGCAAACATGCTCCTCTGCTCTGGAGGAGCTCCGAGGTCCCAGATGGATTCCGACTTGCAAAATAGCTGCGAGGCGTGAAATCTCCTCAAAGAGCGTGCGGTGGGTCCACTGGGACAGTGGTCAGTGTCCAGCTCAGTGGGCCAAAGGCGCAAGAGCTGCATGCATCCCCTCCACCTGGCAGGTGAATAAACTGCGATGCAAGTGTCCGTCCCTCCATAAGGGAATACATTGTATGTTGGACTGTAATTATGCAGGGATCCCTATTTGTTTTAAAAACCCTGACAGTGGGTTAAATGTGTCCTTTAGAGATAGGATTTTGTAAGAAAAATATATTAAAATATATAAGTTTAACTTGGAGAGACGAGGCAATGCATAACCTGGCTTTCTTTGAAGACACTTCCATGCTGTAGGCTTAATATTTAATCAACCATTCTTAAAGACCCCTTTAAAAAACTCTCAATTTCCCCAGCTTTGCCTGGCACTAATCCAATCTTAAAATATAATTCGATTAAGCTTGGAACCACTGTGTTTCCCCCTCCGATCGCGGCGATCGCACGCACGCACATTTCACTTTATTTATGAGGCGTGCGCTGTGGGCGTGGCCCGCTTGTTGATCGGCGCTACATTCCAGGCCGCCAGCTCCCTCCCCGTCAGCGTCCGGAGAGCGTTTTCAATCAACGTTCGTTCCCGGGACTGCCAGGCGAAGACAAGTTCGGACCACCCTTTTAATGAAGCCCTAATTACAGTCTTTATAACAAAAGGTGATTACCAAAGCAAACCAACCACACACCAGGGATAGTCCAGGACTGGATGGGATGGGGTTCGGGATGGGGCCACATCAGCAGCTCTTTAGCAGAGCGGGGGGGTTAGGGATCGGGAGGGGGAAGGGGATCGGGATAGGGTCTTCCGCCTTGGGGGCTCTCGACTCACCAGTCTCCAGTCTCCAGTCTCGTGTCTCGAGTTTGACTTGGGTAGCGATCCAGGCCCTATAACCAGGCCACTGTTAAAAATATTACAATATTCTATATACAATTTAAGGCTAATTAAAAAGTTAATATAAAAAATATATAGATTATTCTATAAGATATAAACCAAGGCAAAATATAATATGAATATTCCATAAAGTTCGAGTATTTTTAGGGTTTATTTTTTGTATAATTTCTTATAGTTTACTTAATTTTCCGCAGTGCCTACCCCTACTCCCAACTGTGGGCCCATCATCGTCGCATTATTTATAACTTTTCATGTTTAAATTTGTAATTTTGGCGCACTGCAACAGCTTCTCCGCTCGCCGCTCTCCAGCTCTTCGAAGAATCTCGTGACTCTTCGGGCTTCGCCTCTTTCTTCGCGCTCTGCCCGGGCCGAGAGCCTTGTAAATATTGATTTTAATCGAAATTGCCCTAAATTGCTTGTTTTTCATGTGCCCGGGTATGCAATTTAAGACACTTTTGCTGTGAACACAACTGCGTGTGGCTTGAAAAAGAAAAGAACAAGCAGAGAGAGAGAGAGAGAGAGGCGAAAGACAGGTTCTTTTAAATAGGTGATATTTTGTTCTATACAAAGAGAAGGGACTGGAATTTAATAATTATAATATATATAATAATTATAATATTATAGAGGCTCTAAAAAACATATTTTCTTTCCTTTAAATCCTGATCTGAACCCTTTGGATACAGAATTCTTACTTGAAAGGACACCGCCTTGCTGCCGACAGAAAGAGCCACTTATCATGTCCAAATTAAGTTCAATTCCAAATAAACAACAATGAGGGGATAAAACTGATATTGTTTTTACTCTGAATGCACTTTTTTTTAAACAAGAAATGATAGTCATGGGCGTGGCTAAGGGAGATTTACATATTTAAGAAGCTGAAATGAGCCTGAAACTTAAATAGTTAAAATACCTGGAAGATAAATCCAAGAACGTATTCAGATATTAAAGTAAATAATTATAATATATTAGTATTATATTATACAAGTGTAATAGATCAAATAAATTTAACAGATTATTAAGGGCTAACCAATATATGTACACTTATTATATTATTTTCAATAGGTTATAATTACCAAGAAATTATTTATGATTTAATTATTTCTCACTTCATTTTATTTTATTTATTTTCCTTTTAATTTATGTGTTTATTCAACTATTTTATTTCCTTAATAATTTTCTTTAATTAAAAATAACTTATGGGGAGTAAGTTTAGCCTTAATCCCTTCTACACTACGTCCCTGATCGCTGTAGGAGTGAGTGGGAGTGGAAGTGGGATGGCGAGATGGCGGCTAAAACTCTATTTGCAGGATTTGTTTGCCGGTGCCCAGTGAGTGGGAGGGAGACGGCTGACCGCCGACGGGGGTAGAAGGGGGGAGCCAGTCGCTCGCCTTTGCGTTGGGCCTTTGTTTGAATTAATCGAAGTGATATTTTGCTTGTCCCGAAATAATTTATCCCGACCGAAGTCACGCTGCTCCCACTCGGCTCGCTCTGTCCCACTTGCACATCTTGCCTTGGGTCTCACGATGCACTGCAACAAATTACATATAAATATAATATAAAATTTAATATATAATATAATATTTAATATAATATTTAATATAATATTTAATATAATATAATAGAATACCTATACATATATTTCCTCAAAACTGTAGAGTGATTTTATGCAATGATTCTTTGTAATGAGCCACAAAATTCAGACTTGGGAATTACAAATATAAGTTAATAAATTACAAAAATAAGTTAATTTTCAGTGCATTTTGAGGCCACTGCCTAAAGCTTCAACTGGAATGAGAGTTGGAGTCCGACTTGGAGTTGGAGTTGAAGTCGAAGCTGGAGTTTCTGGAGCTCTGGGGGCCTTTATTGGTTTTGCGTGGCTGTGTTTTTTGTATTTTTTAAATTCTTTTTTTTGCCTTAGTTCCCCCTATTGGTCTTATATGGACGAGCGAGCGTCGAAAGCCGGCGCACTGCGAAATATAAATATTCGCCATACGGAGCCCCTTGATGCATTCTGACGTGAGTTGTGGCCTAAGCGCGCGTTATTAACCGCAATTTATGCGATTTTGAAGAGAGTTTACCTTTGGAATCGGCGCCAGCGGTGCTTCAATTCAATTCGATTCAATTTCGCTTCGATTCGGTTCGATTCTTCCCTCTTCCCTTGAGCCTTTCGCTCAAGGTTCAAATTGAATTCGAGCATTCATTGTGGAAGCCCAATGGTTTGGATATACATAGCAATATGTTTTATTTACATCTGACAAGCTAGTTAGCTTTGAATATTTAATACAGGATTTAATAGAAGATTTCAATCAAATGAAGACAAGTGGCTTTCAGCACTCTGAACGATAATTGGCTGCGAAAAGAGGCGAAAATTATTCAATTGGAGTTTTGCCTCTCACAATGGAAACATCCCAATGGATGCAGATGGACAGGATGATGGGCAGTCTGGGGGCTAAGTGTGGATTTCCTTTGGGAAAATTGCGTTTCACTTCATTTATTTCCCTGACGATTTGCCATCTCTCATTAGCATGTTGTTGTGGCTCCTTTGGGGCCCCCCTTTTTTATTTTTTTGCTGGGCCTTGCAAAAGCAGCTGCCGATCGAGTTCGTTGCCTAAGTCTTTCGTTGCGTGTGTGTCCGCAGGAGGAAGAGAAAGAGGGAGGGGAGCGAGGGGTAGAAGCCAAGTTTATGCGCAATTAACAAGATTCGCATAAAATTGCAAAACTGACATAATTCAAGATAGCAGAGTGATCAGCTCTCACAGAATTATCACAATCGCCTCTTGACGGACAGAGCAGCGAGTGGAGTTTCTAGGCGGACAAGCGGACCAACGGACAAACGGACAAGCGGACAAACAGACAGTCTAAATGGCCTGCTAATGGCCTAAAGTGTACTTGCCGATAATATTAAGCACATGTGCATCACTTAGTCGACCCGTTAAATTTATAAGGTTCCATTTGTCCGTTTGTCCGGCAAACCAGAGATTGTGCCCCACTCGGAGGGGGGGCATAAAATTGTGAAAATTATGAGCCCCGGTAGATGAAATCAATTTACATGCATTCAATTACAAATTGTGAACCATCAAGAGACAAGAGAGCGAGATGCTGGGCCATCAGTTTGCGGATTTTATGGCGGGATTTGGAACTGCCTTGTAACTGGCTCGTTTTAACGATCTCCTGCCGGAGGAGAGATCTCTGGTGTGCTTCTCCTGGGTTTGTTGCGACAACTTTTGTGGCGCAGTTAAACGTTTGCATGATTTTGATTTTAATGATGCCACAGATGCTGGCTATATCAGATGCCAGATACCAGATAGCACAGATACCACAGAGGAGAAACCATGTGGACCGAGAGGGGACATCCTAATTAGCGACTGTCTGTGATGGCCATCAAAATAAACACTTGTAGAATACGAGCCAACTGGGATTGCGACGTGTTTGCGCCATAAATTTGTCCACTTTACAATGGGAAATAATGACACGAAGCTGGCCAGGAAGGAGGAGGACTCGGAGGAGGACTCGGCGGTGGGAGAAGCTGCCAGTGATCGATCGGTGAGGAGAGGAGTTCTCCTGCTTCGCCTTCTTCTCTCTGTTTTTTTTTTTTTTTTTTGCGATAATGCAAAGTGCTCTTGGTAGCCCCCATTTCTGGACCATAATAGCAATTTCATGTTCATGGGCGCCACACTCGGACTCGGCTCTCTTATCGCCCTCGACGCCAGCTCCTTTCCCGTCAGCGTCCAGCGCAGATCCTCGCTCCCATTTCCCATTCCCGTTTTAAAGGCGACTAATGGCCTAATGGCTCATCAGCGCATGTTGCGCGATCTGCAGGAATTGCATTAAATAAGAACAAAAACGAGGCGACTGCCACTCGAAATTCGTTGCCATAATTTAAATGAAGGCGAGCGATAAGACAGCACAGCCCCCGATGCGATGCGATGCCATCCGATGCCCACTATAAAGTGAGTCCCAACCAGTTCGAGGGACACCGACTTCGGTTCGCTGCATGTGTTTTTGGTTATAATTTAAATGAGAACGATCGCTAAATGATCTCATTCCCGTCTCGTTTCTGTTTTTTCGAAACCAAAGAGGCTGTGGGAAGATCTGCGTCCTCTCCTCGCCGAGGCTCGGGCATCCTCGCTGCACCGAGGTGCTCCATGCTGTGCCACATGGCATGCGGATCACTCTTGGTCCTATGTGCAGAGAAAATAGGAGCCATAGAAGAATTACTTTCAGGGTTCAGTTTGAATTATTTATAAATAAAATTCTAATACTTAGAGGACTTCCACAGCAAATTATTGACATAAATTTGGGTTCTTTTAACACATTTTGTATTGCTAAAACTATTACTATATTTTATTCCCAAGTTTACTACTGTAAATAATTACCTATTTTATTAACACCATTATCATTGATAAGAATGTATATACATTTTAGTTCTTATCGATAAAGTTATATAATTTTTTTACTTTAATAGATTATATGATTATGTGATCTATGAAAATATATAATTTAGTTTGCACGATCGCCACTAGAAAAAATATTAATTCATTTAAGAAATGTGCATATAGTTTAATCCACAAAAATCTATCAATTTAATTAGATTGTAAAAAGTGGATAATCGATCAAACAAGTTGTATCGATAAAAATAGATCATGTTATATGCTTTACTGCTACCAGAAATAAGCGATATACGTTTTTAAAATGCGCATATAAATTTAATTTGATAACAATACTTGATATATATAAACAATTTTCATTTAAAATAATCGATCATCGATGAATTTATCAGTTAGTTGGCACGATACCCGCCGGAAATAATCGATATACAATACGGCAGTGTGACAGGGGACTTGGGAATCTGGCCCTTGCAAGTACCATGGGGCTACTACACAATTATCGGGCATCGCGAGAGAGAGGCAGAGCCCTTTTTGGGGTCCGGCGAACGTGTCAGTGGCTGTGGCAGAAGCAGAAGGAGAAGATTACAGCCCGTTGACATAGGACCCCGGCTAAGAGAGTTGGGATTAATCAATTGCCCTGCAATTATTGGGGCCTGCCTGTCAGCTCAGTCGAGGAGGAGGAGGAGCAGGAGAGCCAAGGAGCATGGAGCATGGAGCTTGGAGCACGGAGCGAGGCCGTACAAAGCCTAATGGCCGTAATGAATGGATTAAGCCAGCGTTTACGCAAACGCGTTGATATTTCCTCTGACCAAACAAAATATAAATCGAGCCAACTACACGGGACCTGTCCGACCAGGAGGACTCCTCCGCCGGCGGAGGGGTCGCGGCGTCGCAATTTGCATGCTCTTATGTTACCTGGACGCGGCTCTGGCCCGGCATCTACTTAATTTCAAGTTGTCCGCGGAAAAACTTAAGCATATTTAACCGCATGTCGCTGATTTTAATGGGGGGGAGAGAGCAGAGCTCCAAGATTTGGAGTAGGGGCACCCAGCTTCAGCTCCGAATGCTCCTCACTCCTCACTCCTCGAGTCCCTCTGCCTGTCCAGCTTGTTCTCCAGTCTCATTTCGTGGCGACGCTCACGCATATTCCGCATATGCAGACGACGCACGACGGGATGCAGGCGCCACTTGGCCAGTTAGTGAGATCGGTGGAGGTGGCCCCTGCGAGTGAGAGAGAGGGAGGGAGAGCCAGGTAAATGCTAACCGCCGAGGAATGCCAATGCCCTCGCCATTGCAGCCAGCTGACCTTTGCACATGCCACAAGGGCCGGGTTGAGCCGGGTTAAGTCTGGGGGATCAGGCAAGGAATCAGGAGCATATATACAAATATACCTCTATGTAGACAAGCGCCAGGCCAGAGCGCGGCTGTCTTCATCGGTTTGGAACTGAACAGAACAATCCCCTGTCAACGAGGCCATCATATCGAATGACAAACTCCAGTGCACAATGGCTTAAGGTTCTCCCTCCCCGACCCAGGCAGTGCTGAGAATTTGTTGACTTATTCTCTAGGTCTCCGCTTAATTGAAGACCACTTCATAATATTCATATATATTTTCTTTAAACTTTCTTCATTTAAGGAATATTTATGAAATTAAAACTAAATCATCAGGCCAAGAAAGTTAACTGATTTGTCCTTTTATCAAAAAAATAGGCCAAAAATTATAAATCGAATCGATAAATGCAGAAAAGTTCTCCTTTAAAAACTAGGAATAAAAAACCAAACCAGAATGAGATCGGTTGAGTTTAAGAAAAGTTACGATCAAAAAACCATTGAAAAAGTTCGCCATTTCTGAGCCCAATTTTTTTTTATGAAGGGGTTACACCGTCAATATTGTCAAAAAATGGGCCAAAAATTATAAATTGAGTTTTGAATGCAGAAAAGTTCTCCGTTAAAAACTAGGAAGAAAAAACCAAACCAGATTGAGATCGGTTGAGTTTAAGAAAAGTTACGATCAAAAAACCATTGAAAAAGTTCGTGATTTCTGAGACCAATTGTTTTTTTTTATGAAAGGGGTTACATCGACTGAAATCGGTTGAGTTTAAGCAAAGTTACTGCTGAAATAGAAAAATAGGTGATCCATTACTTTTCTTCTTATTTCGACACATAGAGAATGAGTGGTGTAATAAGGGGGGTCTTGATTCACCGCTAATTGTATCCCACTATTTATATATATTTTCTTCAGTATTTTACCATATAAACCACATTCTTAAATCTTAAAACTAAATCCCTTTAGCCAAGATTGCCTACAGATGTTTCTATATATTCCTCTCCTTTTCCTCCTTGCACTGGAAAATGCTATCCAAAGGGTAGGAGAAAGGCTGCTGAGAAAGGGTTTAAAAGGGGTTTCTTACGTATATTCAGGGATTATCTGGGCTCGGCCAGTTCAATCGGAAAATGATCGATGAGCGATGAGCCATGGCAAGGTGCTTCTTTGTTTGGCCTAATTAAGCCGCGTCTCAGCCCTTTCTTCACTCCGCCATTCATTGTGGAGCCCCAGGGCCCTCGAGAGATCGGGGGAATTGTCACTGAGAAGAGCTCCATACACACACGCCAGGTAATCCAAGCTACTCTAACAAAGGAAAAACGTGTGTGGTGGTTTCTGGGAATATAAACATATTCCCTATATTTTTATTAGTTTTTTATGGTTTTTTGTATAGTTTTTCATTCGATTTTAGATGTCAAAGCAAAGATATTTTCTGACAACGTGTATTGATGATATTTGAATTTGAATACAGTAATTATGTGGGTTATTATTGATTGAATTAATTGTAAACTTATTAAAATCTGAAGGTTTCTTTAAGTTATTTGAAAATGTTTATCATTTTAATTTAGAAATTTCCAAAAACGAATTCTGTGACAAAAATTGTAAGTCTCCAAATGTAAAGAAACTTCTTTAAGAGTTTTTGAACTGAAAACAAAGCGTAACTCTACCAAACAGTCTGCTGGACTTGGCTTCCGATCTGTCTTAGAATTAAGTCTAATTAAGAATAGGGGATATTATATATTATATTTAATAAAAATTTAAATTACAACTAAAATTCTTGACAAAAAACAATAAAACCCCAACAAATAGCTTACGTTTTTCGCTGTAATTTCCTGTTTCAGTTGTAGTATTTGCTGGAAGGAAGCTGACACAACCTGGCTATATCTTGTCCTTTCATCTCCGGATAAATGAACTTGTCCCCGTCAAAGTGTCGGCCGTGCGAAAGCGCCACGAAGTGGATAAGGTAAGGGGTGACTCCGGGAATGCGGGAATGGTTAGGGGAAAGGACCATGGTGCAGACAGGAGGGGGTCAGAGTGTCGTGTAGGAACAGCAGAACCAACAGCAGCAGCAGCTGCTGGCGGAGGAAAAAGGGATGTAGCCTGCCAGCGATTGCAATCTCTGTGCTGCAGTTGTCGCTTCTGTGTTTGCTGCTGCTCCTTGTTCTCCTTTTCCTCCCTTTCCCCCAGCTCCGGCTTAATTTTCCGCCATTTGGTCATTTTGGAGCTGAACCACAGAACCACAAAGCGTATGTGAAGGCACTGAAAATAATATGAGTGAAAACATTTAAAAAATATTCTTAAGAAATAAAGATTATCTATAATTGCGCAGTATATAGAAGGATTTCTTCAATATATTACATACGCCTATAGTTATAATATTCCAACTCTAAATTTGAGTAAGAATTTAAATAGTATTTCTTTCTGTGCCGAAGCAGGAAGGGATTGAAGGTGGAGATCTCGTGCATCTGATAAAAGAGAAGCCTCCACAGAAACCGAGATGAAGACGTTTTTTTTCTTTTCATTTGGAGAATCGTACGGCGACACACTCGCAACATACACAATTTAATTAAAGACGCGACTACCGGGCAATCGGAAAGGTTGGGAATCGGTAAAAGTATCGCCGCCGATCGATAACTAACACGCATAAAAATCCTGCACATCGATCGCTGATAGAGCTATATAAAACCGATATACATACACACACACAATGTTAAGAAGCTACCGCACTGACCTTGAGCGCTAATGAAGACCTCTCTCTCTGGACAGTCCTGGTCTCCTGTTGCATAATTCATTTCCAATTTATATGCCATAAAAGCGATAATGGCCGCAATTAAGTTCGTGTTCCTTTGATAATTTTCCACATTTACGCGGCCATTAAAATGATTCCAGCCGCATTTTTCAGCCCCTCAATGTGGTGTGTTGCCTATCAGCAGCTCCTCTCCATCTCCATCACCATTTTCATTTCCATATCCATGTCCATTCCCATTCCCATTCCAATTCCCCTTGGCCAGGCTCCATTTCGGGGCTTATCGGAGAAGAAGAAAGAGCCCAGAGCTAAGAGAGTGTCCAAGTCCGACTCCTACCCCGAGGTGTTAATTAGCATTATCTTAATGCACGTTCCGGCACACAGTTCAAATTGAATTATACATAATAATTTGTCCGCCGCTCTTTAAAGTGCAACTTAATGTTCGAGCGGACAGGCCATTGGCAAGTCTAGCATAAGTGGTGACCCCGCCGGAATGAGGCCCCACCCTGGAAGCACAAAAAAATATGGTGGACTGGACGGGGTCTGGATGCGGAGTCCAACAAGCTCGTGTTAAACGCTCATTAATCACATTAGATATGCATTAATTCGGTAAGGAATCCCGAGATATGGCGTGCAGGAATAAGAAAAGAAAGGGAGTTCGTGGTGGGAGTTAGATAAATAGAGACTTTTTCCATTTCTTATAGGATATGTTTCAGGGAAAATTAATTACTCAGAGCCCGGCAGATATATACCTATACATATATGTACATTGGTTCTAATGGGTTTTCCATAAAGTAAAGAAAGGAACCTAAGAGCCAAAGAGCTTTGGTTTTGGTTCGTTTTTCAACTACTACTCTTCGATATCCTCTCAACTTTGTTTGTTCTTGAGTATACAGATAAAAGATTGATAATATTTCCATAAAACTGAAGAAAACAAATAATCTTTTTCGAAAAAAAACTGCAATATTCTCTCTTAAATCTTAGTTAAATTAAAGATGTCCCATCTAATGCCTTAGCTCTTTTCTTAGTCGCAAAAATTGGGGTCACCATTTCGGCCGGAAAAAGTCACCAAATCAATAGTTTTAATCTGCGAGCTGAGCTCCAAATGTTTCCACCCCTCTGTCGAGTCTGAGGCCCCCCACTTACCCGGTCTGATATCCCAAAAATCCCCCCAATAACTCAGTTAGCCAGCCAACCGTGTCCACCCACAACCAGAGGGACAGGAACAACACCCCCGAAGAGGCGCGGAGCAGGAGAGCCAAAACAAACAAACTCAAGGACAGCTGTATGGGTGCTTATCTGTGTGGGAGCGGTAGTGCCCAGGCGCATGTGTGCGTGTGCGTGTGAGAGCAAAGGAAGAAGGCGGAGCCAATGAGAGACGCGGGGTGGTTTAATGCCGGACTAAGCTAAACAAAAAAAAAACTATAGCCGCCAAGATCAACACAGCAGACAAGGCGAGAAGTGTTTTATGCACTTTACACTCAGAAAAAAATAAAGAGAGAATTTAAATTATGGAGTTAAATATTAAATTTAAACTAAAAGGCACAACAATTAAAGATAAATTAATAGATAAACAAATAAAATTAATAAAAGCCTTTCAAAATTAAGAATCTTGTTTGTATTACAATTTATCTATAACAACAACTTTTTTATGTTATCATATTATTATGCAAAATAATTTTTATTTTAAACACTGGCTCCACTGTTTCTCGGAGTGTATGCCGCAGAGAGAGGGCGCAGCACAGGCGAAAGGTGAGAGCGCGAGCTCCAGCCATGATTGCTTGGGGGCGAGAGAGAGAGCGAGAGCACACGAGTTGGCCAGAGCGCATGGCGAGGGCCGTCTCGCTCGCACCCGCCCAGTGGAGCCGGCAGCGACAGCGAAGCCGGCCGCGGCAGAGGAGGCGGCGGCGGCGGCACCGGCAGAGACACTTTTCTTGCGGTGCGAACGCCATGCGGAATCAGTCAATGTTCAGTTGACGGCGCGAAAAGACGCAAAGGGAGAAGAAAATAGAGAAGCAGAGGGAACAGAAAGAAAGCCCCATAGACTGTAACGTGAAAAGCGAAGAAAAGCGCCCAAAGCCAAGCTGAAAGTTGGGAGCCGAGTGCCGTCCGTCGTTCGTCGTTCCTTGTGGCCCTCTCGCTTGCATTCTTTTTTGTTGTGTGCGCGAGTGTGTGTGTGGTGTGGTGACCGGTGACCCCCATGTGTGCCCCCAGGTAATGAGTGCAAGGAGCAGTTACCCAGAGCAGCAGCAGCCAGCAGAGGACTAAGCCGTAGGAGCAGCAGTTGCCGCCGCCGGGATCGGAAACGGGACCGGGACCGCGACCGGGACATTCAGGAGAACCATGCTAGTGCCGTCGGACATGATCGCGGCACAGTCCAAGATGGTCTACCAGATGAACAAGTATTGCGCGGACCGGGTCCAGGTGCGCAAGGCGCAGATCCACAAGCAGATCCAGGAGGTCTGCCGCATCGTCCAGGACGTGCTCAAGGAGGTGGAGGTGCAGGAGCCGCGCTTCATCTCCTCGCTGAACGACTACAACGGCCGCTTCGAGGGCCTCGAGGTCATCTCGCCCACGGAGTTCGAGATCATAATCTACCTCAACCAGATGGGCGTCCTCAATTTCGTGGACGACGGCACCTTGCCGGGCTGTGCTGTCCTCAAGCTCAGCGACGGCCGGAAACGCTCCATGTCCCTCTGGGTGGAGTTCATCACGGCCAGCGGCTATTTGTCGGCCAGGAAGATCCGCTCCCGCTTCCAGACCTTGGTGGCGCAGGCGTGCGACAAGTGCGCCTACCGCGACATCGTCAAGATGATCGCCGACACCACGGAGGTGAAGCTGCGCATCCGGGAGCGCATCATTGTCCAGATCACGCCCGCCTTCAAGTGTGCCGGCCTCTGGCCGCGCTCCGCCTCCCACTGGCCCCTGCCCGGGATACCCTGGCCGCATCCCAACATCGTGGCGGAGGTCAAGACCGAGGGCTTCGACATGCTCTCCAAGGAGTGCATCGCCCTGCAGGGCAAGAACTCGGCCATGGAGGGCGACGCCTGGGTGCTCAGCTTCACCGATGCCGAGAACCGGCTGCTGCAAGGTGAGTTCCGTTTGCCGTCGGCATTTTACGTTAATTTGTCGCTAAAAGTAGGGAAAAGTTGGAGGAAAATATGAGTTATAATGATCAATTTTGGAGTAAGGGATATTATAGAACTTGGATTAAATACAGTACCCTGTTCCGTTGGGTTTGCAAAATAAGTTTTCAGTTGGTATATTAATATTTTCACAATATATCTCGAAGAAGTTTGAAGAAGTTCACATCTGGCTTATTTTCTTTACCATTTCAAGATATACGTATTAGGTATTTCATAGACCTCAACCTAAAGTCAATATAAATCTGAATCTAGGAGAGTTCTTAGAAGATTCAAAATATATATCTGTTTTAAAAATCCCTTAGGATGGAGCAGAAGCTTTAAAAAAACTGTCCTTAAAAAATCTCAGCTATCCCACCAAGTATTAAAAATTATATTTCAGTTGATCTATTCCAAATATAATGCTATACCTCCTATAACGATTATAATTGCTGGATTTAGGCTGTGTTTTTTCCCAGTGCCGAATGAGTGACTCCCGTATTTTGGACATGTTTGCGTAGTATTCCCAGTGTGTCCCCCAATCAGTAATCAGTGACACACTTAAACTGAATTGATTTATTCCCATCAAATCAGCGACTTGGTCTCGATACGCCCGTAATTGGTTGTAAATTAAACGCCAGTCGGGAGACGCCGTATAAATTACGGAGATCGTGAAGCCAGATCTGAATGGAAGCAGAATGGTTGTGCTAGGTGAAAATTCCATTTGGGGCATTAAAATGTATCAAGGAGCTCTTAGACTTGGAGTAATATCAACCATTTAAGGATTTATGTCTTTGATATATCTAAGGAACATTCTACTAATTGGGATTTCAAAGATCTAGAATTTTTCCAGAAGAAAGCTAATAAAACATATACTTGTGGATATACTTTAATGGTTAGAGCTCTTCCCTCATCAATCACAGAATTTGCATAGTTCGCGGCGAAAAACTGCATTGCAGAATCAATTAGACATCACGATAACAGGCTTATTACCGATTACTGATCGATGATCGGTGATCGGCGGGGACTGAGTCGACGACTGCCCAACGAGACATCCGATTATCGGTTCCCGATATGATGTGAGATACGAGCCAGCGACGCCCGGCTGGCTACGATCATAAATCTGGCGTTCGATCACTGGGGGGGTTACTGCCACGGAGAGGTGGCTCCAAACCGAGACTCCGGGCTAGGTCTGGAGGTGCTCCTCCGTTCTGGGTTCTCCGTTACCAGTTCTCAGTTCTCAGTGTTTCTTTTTTTTTTTGGTCGCGACAACGCACACAAATCTGCTGATCCCCGAGAGATAAGCGCAGTCTCGCGGTAGTCGCAGTCCCTGGTCCCAGTTTCGGCCGCAGTCGCTAGACTGTTAGTTGGTCGGACTTGCGGCCAACGGAAAACGGGTTTCCACATGAACAATGCCAATGGCTGGGCCATAAATAAATTTCTAAACGATTTTATAAATATTTTAAATCTCGGCGATTAGATAAAGTCAACAAATAAATAAAACAACAGCGGGCCAGGCATGAGATGACACACCGAAACCAACCAGAAAAAAGGTAAATAAGAGGAGAGGGATATGTAGAAGGAAAAGAAAGAAAGAAGAAAAAGCTGGGAGATGAGAGCCAAAAACAAAACAAAAACGAAAATTAAGCCAAAATTGAAGTCAGAGACAGACGCAGACTCAGGTCCAGAGCCAGAGTTGGAGACGGCGACAGATACCAGAAACCAAAACCAAAACCAAAACCAAAACCAAATCGAAATCAATTCTAAGGCCCTGACAACGATCTCCGATTCCGATTGCCGATCGATATGGATCCCCAGCATGTTCCCCGCGTGTTTGTCATTTAATTTAATGCCGGCGAGCGAGACTCTGACTAACTTTCCTCGCTTTGTCTTGTGGGGGATCCATGCCGGGGGGGTATCCATATCGCATCGTGGCTATAATTAGCCCTGTCACTTGCCCCGAATTACCGTCCTCCCACTTGACATGGACACACGGCCGGGGACGGACCTCACCTCTCGAGTGCCCCGATTCGCAGTGCCAATATTGTGGCAATATCGTTCAATATTGATTAGCCGAAATGTGTGTGTGGGGAGGAACCCGGCACTAGAGCAGCACTAGACGTGATTATCGGCCCCGGAGCCGAGATTAGCCCGCCGTGACACTGTGCCAACGTAGCCATGATTTATGTGCTCCAAAGCCACTCGGCCGTAATAAATTAGGAATCGGATCGGCCGGACATATATGTATGTATATAGCTCTCGAAGGAGAGATTGAAGCCAAAACATAACAACTCGCGCCCAAATGGTTGATCAATCAAAGTCGAGACAGAAAGAGGGTTACAGCTGGGCCCAAGTGGGCTTCCAAAGGGTTCTCAATTAGTTTTAGTTCTCAAAGGAAGTCGATAAGTAGGTATTGCTTGTGGTATCTAGTACATAAAATTAGGTGAATCAATTTAATTTGAGGCCTTAGATCAGAAACAGGTAGCAGTGGTCTAAGTTCTAAGTCTGAAGAGCTCTAAATTATATTTATCGATATCGATACCAAAAACAGCATATCGCTAAAATTGTATTATTGATATCGAAGCTTTTATATGCGGATCAATAATATATCAATCATATAATAATATATACTCATAATAATATCAATCAAATTCGAGGCCTCTGACCAGAAACTGTGTATAGGTGGTCTAAAGAGATGCAAGTTCTACATAGTTAAGTTCCTAGGCACAGTCGATTAATAGGTATTCCTACCGATACCAAGTAAAGCATATCGGTGATATGACAATTTCGGTTATACGGATGCTATTATAATATCAATTAAATTCGAGGGCTTTCGAGGGTTTGCAGTTTGAAGAGCTCCAAGTTCTCTTTAGTTTTGTTCTCCAACAAAGTCGATAAATTTAAAACGATATCGATACCAATAATAATTATTATAAATTCAATATAATGTTGCATGATCATTTAAAGACCATTTTTCATATTTTACCTATACTGTAGCTCCTTGGAATAAGCCTTTGGATTATTAAATATATTGATACATTAGTTGTTCAGCGATATCTTTGATTTACATGTTTTTAGAATTCTTTTGAGAACCTAGCAGACATTAGTCATAGCAAATACTATTGTTGTCGGTCCCTCCCTTGTATATATATTTAATCAATGTCAATTAAGTGGAAGTCTAGCATATCTTTGATCTTAAAAAGGCTTAAGTTCGTTTACTGGATGAGTCAGTTGAAAGGCACAAGCTCTGGAGTAGGCAAAACACTTACCGAAACGAGTAGAGAGCGATGTACTTGAGATAGAAGGAGTACTAATGACCGAACCCATCGATCAGTTAGGGTTTACGTATCTGACAAAGAATGAACGAAGCTATATTGTAGCTCTGTCAATATCATTTCGCTTCAAAACAGGTTGGAAACAGATTGATGCATTGATCACTAGGCAAAAGATGGAATTCAAACAACACCTTGTTATCCTATTTAAGTAGTCCTTTGAATCCTTCTAAAATGCAGTACGGATATTAAAAAAGTATATAGTAAATAATTTAATATGAAAGATGCTTTTCTTGAGACGAATTCCTAATTTTGGGAGACTCTGCATAAGGAATATGCCAAAGAGAAAGATGATATGCCATATTTTGACCATAATACTTATTGAAACCATATAGAATTTGGTATGTGGGCAGGAAATCAATGTATTAACATTTTTATAGAAGGAATATTAAATCTATATGTATAGGGAATCTTTTTTCCTAAAGCTCTCATAATATTTAGTTCTTAACTATTATTATATCTTTGTAACTCCTCCCTAATTCCCATTTTCCTGTTCCCAATTCCAGGAGCTAGTCGCCGCCGCTGCCTGAGCATCCTGAAGACCCTGCGCGACCGGCACCTGGACCTGCCCGGCAACCCGGTGACCTCGTACCATCTGAAGACCCTGCTGCTGTACGAGTGCGAGAAGCATCCGCGCGAGATGGAGTGGGAGGAGAACTGCATCGCGGACAGGATCAATGGCATCTTCCTGCAGCTGATCTCGTGCCTGCAGTGCCGCCGCTGTCCGCACTACTTCCTGCCCAACATGGATCTGTTCAAGGGCAAGTCGCCCGGCGCCCTCGAGAACGCGGCCAAGCAGGTCTGGCGGCTGACGCGGATCATGCTGACCAATGTCCGTTGCCTGGAGGAGCTGTAGGAGCTGTAGGAAGCGTGGGGCTGTAGGGAGTCCATGCCTCTGAGGATCTGTGGCAGCTGCAGGGGGCACCGAGCACCTAGGGGGGACGGGGTTTGCCTTTAAGTTGCCCTTTTTTTTTGGTTAGTCTTTTTTTTGTTTGTTTTTTCTTAGGGTTTTGCTGGGTCTCCTTGAGACGCAGTCGGAGGAGCACAGATCGGAGGATCAGAGGAGAAGCCGGAGCAGGAGCAGTGAAATTGCAACCCAAATACTATTTGATATTTCGCTAGATCGTAACTTAAGTTTAGGTGCTTTCGAAAAGTATACGCCGCTTACAGAGTTTCCTATAATTAGAGCCTACCTATAGCCTATAGAGCCCAGTGCTGCCCACTTAAATAGATCGCATAACGCACAAGAGAGAAAGAGTTGGAATTACGTATACGTAATGTATATTTTTTTTTTACAATTTTTTTGGTCCATTGCGAGAGCAAAATTAGCTAAATTAGAGATGTAAGTCAACGAAACCGATTGGGGAATATTTCCCCAATGGGTTCTAAATTATTTATTCTATGTTTCTGCCTTCTTCTTGTGAGTTTAGTCAATAAAACGTAAGTTTTTCCACGAAATTGTATGCTTTAATTGCTGTTTAAATGTGGAATTAATGTAAGGGTAAGTATAAATACCTGTATATAGTTTTCCTATTCTTATTACCGCTCTATTATGACCTTATATAGCGGCTGTCAGCGACCTGCCCCTGGGTAGCCTCTCTTCTGTCGATCATTTCTGCGAGCCCTTTGATGTCCCACCGCCTGCCCAAGTCTATATATATATAGCATATTGTATTTATATATAAATATATTGATAGACTTCGATTGGGGAAAATGTCAGCGAATGACATTTGGCTCGCAGAACGGGCTGACATGCGGCGCATTTTAATTGCGAATTAACAGCGATTCCGCGGACAGCTAACAATCCCCATAAAGTGGCCACAATTTGTGTTGCAGAGGAACCTCCGGCCACCGAGAGAGAGAGGGCCATGTCTTCGATATCGATATCGATCGCTATATGGTATTTCGATCACGTGTCGGTCTCGGTTTCGGTTTCGAGCATTCAAATTAAACTTTATGTCACTCATAAATTAAATAATTTAACTCGTGTGTGTGTTTGCGTCTGATGTTACTTCTTGTGTCTTATTATTTTAATTTGCTTTCGGAGCTTTTTGCGGCTTTTTGCATTATTTTTAGCCATAATTTATACATTAGTGTGGTCTCTGTGATTTATGCCCGTGCGGCTTTTGTATTTTATAGTTGTAAATTACCCAGAAAATGACAATTGCAGAGACGCGACATGAGATGGGCGGCGGAAGAGGATAGACGCACCGGGGAATACCCTGGAAAGGTAGAAAAAATCAACTAAATTTTGATTTAGATTACATTTTATTTATAAAATAAAATAACTGACAATAAGGGTGCCCAAAACCCTGATTCACAGGTCACAGTGTTGCCTTTTTTAGGTTGATATTAATTTATACTTTAAAATAATATTTTATCTTTGAAGAAATACAAATGATATTTATAATAATTATTTATACGAAGTATTGAGTTCATTTATAAACTTAATTTATTATTATAAAGCTTTGGCATAGTAAAAAATCTAGCTTAGTTTTTGACAGCAGAAAAGAGATATTTTTAACTGCAAGTAAAGTTCAAAAAGCGTTGATTTAGTATGTCTTAATGATTAGCTAAATAAATATAAATAAATACCTGAGGTATTGATTTTATTTTTAGGATAAATTTATTATTACAAAGCTTAAATAATCAAAAAAAGTATTGTCAAAAATCCAGCATAGTTTTACATAGAACAAAAGTTATATTCAACTCCCAGGTAAAGTTAAAAGCCCTTTGATATTATATAACATAATGATTTAACTTATAAAATAAATATATATAGATATCTATAGAAAGTATCAATTTAATTTATAATATTCAATTATTAATCTAAGTTTTACTACAAAGTTACCTTAGTTTTTACGTAGAAATAAATATATTCAACTCCCCCTAAAGTTCGATTAGCTCTGAAATGATACATCCGACTTAGGCACGTGGGCGGTGTCTTGATTTTGGCCATTTATGTGGCTTTCGGATTGCCACGATTATTCAGTTGAAATTCGATTCGAATCGGTTTTATTATTATTTCATTTTTTGGCCGGATCAATCGGGTTGTTAACCGCCTAGTTGCGCTTTTAATGAGTTGTGCTTTATTGGCTTTGATTTGCATTTTAATGTGCCTGGCTCCGAATTTATTATTTGTTTGTGTTGTGTGTTTCAGCTCTTTGTTATTGGGTATATAGATTTTTCTCTCTTTGCTTTGTATTCCTTTTGGTTTATTTATTTTTGATGTGCCGCCTTCCCACACAAATTAAACCATAATTAATAAATGATAATTTGGGCAATCGCTTCTAGCCGGCGATTCCCCTTCCTGATCGCCGCCGAATTCCATTTCCATTTCCATGCAATTTATATTCATTTTAATGGCCGCAAAAGCAAATTTTATGAACCCCTCATAATCACATTTTAAACACACAATTTGTTATGGCCCCCACACTCACTCGAAATAATTAAAGAATATTCGTTTTGTTGACAAGAATCTTGTACTTTTTTGAACTCTCTCTTCGCGGGGGGAACTTGTGAGCTTGATAATTATTATTAAATGCATTAAAATATATCTAGAATTAAAGCTACTTGACACATTATTTCTTAAAGGAAACAGAAGAACCCATTTGCGTGACAAATCTGAGGAATACACCTGGATTGTATATAGTTTTATAAGTCTGAAGTCTGGTTTTAGTCCCTTCTGCCTTGGAATTGGCGGCGATTTCCGCACGCCTGTCAGCCAGCTTGTTGGCATCCCTCATCCTCATCCTCATCCAGAGCCAGATCCACATCCACATCCAGGCACTTCTCCTGCTCCTGCAAATCAAAACAAATGTTTTATTTAAATGGTTAATTTGACCGGGGAGCAGCAGCATCTGTGCCATGAGGCCAAATGAGCAGCTTACAAGGAGATGATGAGGCTCGAGGTACACAAATGGCTGCCAAATCGTGAGAATTGCATTTGGAATGCCACCACCGCCGAGTGAATGGGAAGAAGGAGCAGGAGGGCGATCTCTGGCGAGCACAGGCTGGCAGGGGATTTTAATTTGCTGGCTTCAATCAAACTCAAGGCAGGAGGAGCAGGAGAGGAGCAGGAGGAGCAGGGAAAGCAGGAGGATCTAGAGGAGCAGGGGGATCAGGGAGTATCACAGAGCAGCAGGGAGCAGGAGACGGGGACTGAGGCCCAGGAGGCAGTGCATTAAACCCTCAAATAGGCTGCAGCCGTGAATAAGCTGGGAGGTGAGTTCACTGCAAAAATAGGCGACTTTTTGTTTAAAAATTAAATAAAATATTATTTAAAAATAAGGCTTAAATAGTAATAATTTAACAAGAAACTCAAAACCAATTCCAAAAATTGATTTATTGTTTAAACGGTCTTCTTGAAACTTATTTACTTAGTTTAATTTCCAATACCGGCAAGCATATTTAATATTTAACCCTTTAACAATATTTTTTCCAGTGTTTTCAACTGCGAGGATCACGCGAGTATTTTTTGGGTTAAAGGAAGGGAAGGTAGGAGCAGGACAGGAGCAGCAGAGGGAGAAGGAGGACGCGGCCAACCGACGGCGCTAGCCACTTAGCATAAACGGAAGACGGACGCGGACCTGCAGTTCCCGAGGAACCACTTCTAAGCCCACATCTGCACTGGCCACATGCACATCCCCAGCTCGTTCCCGTTCCCGTTCCCGTTCCCTTTGCCGTTGCCAATCCAGATCCCCAGATCCCCAGATCCCCAGCCAGAGGCCAAGGCGAAGCGAAGTGAGCCACGACCTGTGTGGCCGCTGCATCAAGGTAACAAGCTGTAATTAGAGCCTCTTAGCCTGTCATCGCCAGCGTGCTTGATTATAGCCTTTTGACAAAAAGTAAATATTAATTTAATACGTTCGAGGGAGGCGGCGATGAAGCAGCCGGGCAGCGCCGCAAGGAAGCCTCCCTGCAACTCCGACTCCAACTCCGAGTCCAAGTCCAAGTCCAAGTTCGACTCTGCAGCTCCTCCTCCTTGCCGCTGAATCCTTTTTGGCGGCTGCTAAATTTCCACCTGAACCAGGTATTTTACATTCACAGGTGATAGCTAGCGGGGGGGACCTTGGAGCTGCGTTTAGCTCGGACCCGTGATTACTTGGGGAAGAAATCTATTTGTTATTCGAACTTAAAATATATATATTGTATATATGGAAACAAATAATACCTCTTATTGATCCCTAACTTGTTAGAAAGACCTAAAAACTCATCAGAATTGAACGTCTATCACTAAGTAACCCACAAATAAATACCTAATTGCCATATCATGGACATATTTCTCTTCGTATGCTTCAAATGAACAGCCACCAGTGGTAACTTTCCCGGAAACCCCATCGCATGCATTGCACTCACCGATCGAGCCGGCTAATCCCGGCTCTTACCAGCTATCAATTAACATGAGAGACCGAAAAACCCAAGGCAACCCGGTTGCCAGTTACTGAACCAAAACCTAAACCTCCAAAGCCTCCTCCTCCCGTCGCCGCATGCCCTTTTTTCTGGGCCAAAAACAATGGGTTCAAACGGGCTGCGCTTCAGTGGAAAACAAAAAGCGGCCCTAAATCAATCACGGCCAGCGACATGTCAACAGTTTTGGGGGGCGGGGGATTAGAAGGCGGCAGAAGGATCTGGTTCTGGGGGGACGACAACGACGACAACGACGACGGCGATGGCTGCGATGACTGCGAGGCGACTCCCGCGCCCAGGCGAAATGTCAACGTGATCGTGGGCATCTTGAAAAGGGCCGCCGGAGCCCAAAACCAGAGAAACCAGCAGGCCCAAGGAACGTGGCATCGAGTACCCGGGGAGTACCCAGTAACGATACCGATCCTCCGCAGAGTTCTCTGGCATTTTCGGAGGCCCCTGTGTGCGCGTGATATCTGAACTACGAAATTGAGATCGATTCCCGGCTACGTGCCTGAAATGTGAATCGAGGTCCGAGGGCCAATGCCCAGCCCTTCGATGTAACGATAAATTATGATATTATTTGAAATTAATGTTAAGTAAAATGACATCAGTGGGTCTCAGTTTCTGTCTCAGTTTCTGTGGCTGCAGCACTTGCCACTGCATTCGTCGCAATTAATATTCCCCTCAGTCGCCGGCGGAACACATGTCGCCGAGTCCACGCACTCGGCCGGGTAAAAAGCCACCGAAGCTTGGATATATTGTATATTGGGGATCGCGGATCGTGTCGCTGATTTGTTCGCTGTCATAATTCAATAAAGTAGTCAAAAGTCTGCCCCGGAGGGAGGCCAGCAAAAAGTAGCTCCATCTCCGGTCTCTCGCTCTGTTTTTCTTGGTTGTATCCCCAAGCCATCTGCGCCATTCTGTCCCGGGTTAATGGCCATAAACGCAAATCCGCTTAGCACTGCAGCAGGTTGCACTGAGCCCCGGTCTGCTTATTAATTCATCAGGTGTCTTGGGAATTCCAACAGCTCTTTTTTGAGTTCATATTTTAAGGATATTACTAAACTGAAGAAAAATATATAAACATATGATATCAACTCCCTCTATAGGTTGCAAGTACTTCAAGTCAGTAGATTTTAGCAACTTGTTAGTGGGGAATAATAAGCCCAAGAGTTTAGCTATCTTAACCCATGATCTCGAGCTCTTTTCATTTGAAAATATAATATTTTTAGAAGATTTGCAGGCCAGAGATAGTTTTTAAAAGGTTAACCAACTGAAGACTGGGGAAAAGAAATGCAAGCTCTATTTTCTTTATAAATATAAACTATTTTTAGAGCTAACCAAGCTAAAGCTCACATTTTATATAGAACCCAAGGTGACTGAACCTCAGAACATACCCCAGACACATACATGGGTCTAGGGGTATGCTGATTATGCCCCAGGTTCTTAGATCTCTAGATACATGATCTTGGCCTGCCTTTCCACGAATCCCACTCAGCTGGACAGCCTGAAATATGTACGTAGCGGCGAAATAAACGATCGCGATGATGGTTGCCAAAGGGACGAGGATGGGGATGGGCATGGCCAGGGAGTGGACAGTGGACACAACAACAGACACACTCACTCGATGGCGATGAGGCGACGACGAAGGAGCAGAGCTGGCGGAGCAGCGAGAAGACAAACGTTGCGGCGACAGGGCAGCAAGTGACAAACGTTTAGATGGATGGATTGTTCTTCAGTTTGGGGGAATGGGAATGGGAATGGGAATGGGAATGGAAATGGGAATGAGGAAGCGATGCCGCGGTCCGACGATTGCACATAAATTATATTCAAATTTCTTCAAGATCTAAGATATATCTTATATACATGCATAAATACGGGCACACGGCATATGGCAGTCCCAACTCCTGCTGAATCCTCACTGCCACACAATTTATGCAGATATGCGACCCCAAAAGAGATGGAACTCCTTACCCCAGGTATCCTCTGGTTGCGCGCCAAAAAATCAGCCAAGTGTCACCATCACGGCTGCCCACATCCCATTCATTTGGACTCCATTAAAATTCAGCTGACAGCTTCGATTCACGTCGCCAACAAATTGGCCTCGGAATGGTCTGCATACTATTTAGATTTAGATACGGCTAGATCTCTGGCCCAAACTGCCACTGATTGATGTCAATGAAGGCAAACAAAAGGCCTGAACAGAGAGAAAGATACAGATACATTTACAGTAGGCAAAGAGGAGATACAATGGAGCGATGGGGGCATCGGGAAATTGCCTTAAGGGTTTATGGTAAATATTATTGAGGAACAGGTGTAGCCTGTAGCCTTGAGCAATGTTATAATATAATAGATTTATTATATAATCTATATATTATCTATGGGCAAAAGTATTATTTCTTAATTATTAAGTATTAGGTATTATTACTTCCTTCTTTAAAGCTTTCTCTAATTTCGAATTTATAAAGACTTTCCTGTTTGTTAGTAATGATTTGAGTTTGTGTACATTTTCGTAGACATTTTTGGAGGGTTTTCCCAGCCAAACATGTACAGTAAACTTGGATAAAAATACTGAATAGATTGTAAGGAACATAATATACTTAAAAGAGCTCTTAGTTAACCCACTTAACTTTAGCTTTTAAATCCTGCCTAAATATTACCAAACAATTCCCTTTTTGCTCTTTTAATTTATTTATTTGCTTCCTAAACTATTGTGTCTTTACATCTGCATCTGTGAGTTGGCATTTGCCATCTCGGAACCGAAAACAATGCCAGAAATGTTCGCTGGTTGTCAGCCATTCTGTTCGGTTCGTGTTCTCTGCCTCCACTCGGAATTAGTGACAGCGTCTGGGATTTGTCTAATTGGAGGTGGCCACCGCCGCTTTGATGTGGCCACATGTCCAACTGTCCGTCAGGAGTCATGAGTCATCTGCCGCCACATCCACATCCACATCCACATCCGCATCCGCATCCGAGTCCAACTCCGCTGAGCTTGAGATACACAGAGCCGCGGCGTACTTGCAGATACATTGGGAGGAGGCCGGCGAACTGGGCTCTGTGGCGGGCTGGCGGGCTGTCAGGAATTGCCAGCGGGCACATTAATCCACGCGACATATTTATGAGTGTAAGTGTATATACCCTGTGCGCCGTGTATCCGTGAGATATAAAGATATCGCCGACATGGACGAGGGTTGCTCTTTGCTAAATGAGTGCACATTTCAGATAAATTATTGCACACAGCTCGTACGCGATGGCAGGCCGAAATGTATTTAACAAATTAAATTTACACACAGATACACACACACGCACACAGGCAGCACTTGGCACTTCAAAGAGAGCGCCGCTCCGTAACGGCCACAGAATGGGCGGAGCTTCCCTCGGCCAATGCTCGGCCAGCGCTCTCACAGATACACACCCATACGCTGTGGTGCGGCGGAGAGCGGTAGATACACAGATGCAGATACGCAGATACGCAGATACTAGGCCTGCTGCTGCTGGGGAGCACAGATACGAGGCAGAGATACTTGTTGAGAGATACTTACTTATATCGCGCTCAGATATACCCCGTAAAGTTAGGTTTGTTAATATTTTAAGGGATTTGTGTATACCTGCAATTGTTGTTTATATAATTCGTTTTTTAATCATATTAGTTTGAATAAGGAAATGAATTATATTCAAATTACTAATGATTTCAATTGATTTTTCACTTGAGTTTGGTTTAATACTAATTTAAACTATTAAAGTATCTGCACAAATCAATTATTAAGTGATAAATAACAATAGAAGTATCTGCATTAAGCACAAAAACGAGAAGTAGAAGTTGCCTCTGCTTTTACCCCTAACTAGTCACTAGATACAGATACGATTCATAATTAAGGTTTATTCAGCCTCTTGAAAAACCTCTTCTTTAACCCTTAAATACTTTAAACGCTAATAAATAAATTCCAAATAAGTACAACAATTTTATAAACCAATAAAACATACTTAAAGTATGCCATTGATGGGGCACCATAGACCCCAGTAGTTGCAGTGCACATACCTCTTTTAAATATTATTATTTTGCCATTGCTGGGTATCTTATAGTCGTGTTGCCATTCACTTTCACCCCGGCTCTTTGCAGCTAAAGCTTTGGCAGATATAAATACGGATAGCAGATGCAAAGGGGTGCGAGAATTGGAAAGGCGACGTCTCTCATCGATTTTTTTTTTTTGGATACAAAGTCAGAGAAGGACTCTCCGGGACTCTCGGGTTGAACGTTGGAATGCGTGGCACGAGACAGAGACGCCTGTCACGTGACAGGCGGACATGTATCTGCATCTGTGCATCTGTGCATCGGCATCTGTATCTGTGGCCGCTACACAGCCTCGGCTGTATCTGTATCTGCATCGGTATCTGTGCCTGCCGCGCTGCTGCAGCGAGAAATCCATGAAATGAAATGGCGGATTCGCCAGATACACAGGCCCCTGGCACTGGCACTGGCACTGCACTTTATCTTTATCTGCCGAAGCTGTAAATATCCGCGAGATTTACAACGCGACGTGTCGTGCGAATCGGTGTATCGGTGTATCGGTTTCGGTTTCGGATTCGGACTCGGACTCGGCTTCGGTGTGGGTATTGCCCCAAATGGCAGCTGGTCACTGAGCGAAGCCCATTCGACACAAAGGCCATTCGCTAAACGCATCCGTTGCGGCTAATTCCAGAGATTCGGGCAACGAGTCGTCGCTCCCCAAGGAGCCAGCGACTGCAATCCGCCGGATGCAGTTACAGATACAGATACAGAAACCACATACAGCCACAGAGATACACGGGAACAGCCGATACATCTACAGCGGAGCTCGAGCTCTGTCGTGCTCCACTTGTGCCCATTGTTGCCGCTCCGCCTGTCACCGTAACTCACAATTGAATTGTTCCTTTGTTCTGTCCGCGATCGGGCGATCTGGCTCTGGGACCTCCTCGATCCTCCTCGGCTCCAGCTTCAGCTTCAGCTTGAGCTCCATCTTGAGCTCCATCTTCAGTTCCACCTCCAGCTCCTTCTCCGCTTCCGAATTTCGCATAATTGGCTCGCCGCTCGCCGCTCTTGACTTTGTAGTTGACCGCCAGACCGAGCGTCGCCGCGGAGGAGATCCCAGATAGGAGCAGGAGCAGCAGCAGCAGGAGCAACCTCTGCATCCGCTATGCTCGTCCCGCCGGATATGATGGCCGCCCAGACGCGAATGATCTACCAAATGAATCGATATTGCGCCGAACGCGTCCAGGCCCGCATGTTCAAGACGGCAACGGCCATTCGCGAGATCTGCAAGATCGTCCAGGACATTCTCAAGGAGGTGGAGCTGCAGGAGCCGCGCTTTATCTCCAGCCTGGTGGAGTGCAATGGCAGGTGAGGCCTCAAAATATACATTTAAATACGGAAAATTGGTGAAAACTAAAGGAAATTGCATGCAAATTTACAACTGGGAACTAAGCAGATATCTTTATCTAAGTACATCTATCTATATCTATAAAATATCAACTCTTTCATAACCTTTTCAAGGGTTTCTAATTATGCCAAATATATGCAAGATTGATGTATTTATTTGTACTCTGTGTGATTTATTGTTTGAGGAATGAAAACAAAGCTATATCGGTCTTATATTTATCTTGGAAATATTTAATATGAGATTATATATCCAATTATTTAAAATGCATACAAATAATTGTAAATCTATATTGAACTTATACATTTAATTGATTACTTGTTTAAGTATAAAGTATAAACTCTCAAGAACTCCCATTAAAGTCACCTTCGCTTGGGTCTAATTGGGGGAATCCCCGATGGGCATGACTTGACACTTAACAGACACTGACGCTGCACTTTTGCCTGTAATGATCCCACTGGACTCGAGTGGAGGGTGGAGTGCATCGAGCAGGAGTCCGCAGCGATGACAGTCATCGGGCACTGGAATTACGCAGAAACCAATAAAAGAGAGAGAGAGAGCGAGATTTTCCAATCACATTTCCAATATAGAAAGATCCTTGTTCAAGCCTCTCCCCTAACTACCTTCTCCTCCCAACAGATTCGAGGGCGTGGAGGTCATCTCCCCCAATGAGTTCGAGATTGTGCTCTATCTCAACCAGATGGGCGTCTTCAATTTCGTGGACGATGGCACCTTGCCGGGCTGTGCTGTCCTCAAGCTCAGCGACGGCCGGAAACGCTCCATGTCCCTCTGGGTGGAGTTCATCACGGCCAGCGGTTACCTGTCCTCGCGCAAGATTCGCGCCCGCTTCCAGACTTTGGTGGCGCAGGCCTGCGACAAGAGTGTCTACCGGGACATGGTCAAGATGATTGGCGACACCACCGAGGTGAAGCTGCGCATTCGGGAACGCTTCATTGTCCAGATCACGCCCGCCTTCAAGTGCTCCGGCATTTGGCCGAGATCCGCCGCCCACTGGCCAGTGCCGCATCTGCCCTGGCCACATCCCAATATCGTGGCGGAGGTCAAGACCGAGGGATTCGATTTGCTCTCCAAGGAGAGCATTCTCATGCAGAACAAGAACAACAACAACAACAACAGCAACAACAACAGCGGAAGCAGCAATGCCGCCAGCATGGAGGGCGATGCCTGGGTGCTGAGCTTCTTCGAGGCGGAGAATCGCCTGCTGCAAGGTGGGTCTTGGGTTGGAAAGGAGCTGAAAGCAGTTTAGATTCCAGAGATCTATATATCCTTCCAGGTGGATGTCGCCGTCGCTGCCTGAGCATGCTGAAGACGCTGCGGGACAAGCACCTGGAGCTGCCCGGGAATCCCATCAGCGCCTATCACCTCAAGAACCTGCTGCTGTACGAGTGCGAGAAGCATCCGCGGGACTTTGAGTGGGACGAGAGCTGTGTGGCGGACAGGATCAATGGCATTTTCCTGCAGCTGATCTCCTGCCTGCAGTACCGCCGCTGTCCGCACTACTTCCTGCCCGGGTTGGACATGTTCAAGGGCAAGTCGCCGGCGGCCTTGGAGCAGGCGGCCAAGCAGGTGTGGCGCCTCACCCGGGAGCTGCTCACCAATGCCAATGCCTTCGAGAAGCTCTAAGTGAGGAGCAAGGAAGTGAGGCAAGGCAGGAGTAAGGAAGGAGCTAGGGAGGAGCTAGGAAGGAACAAGGAAGGAGCCAGTAATAAGTAAAGAAGGAGGAAGTAAGGAGTAAGGAAGGAACAAGGAAGGAGTAAGGAAGGAGCTAGGAAGGAGCAAGGAAGGAGTAAGGAAGGAGCTAGGAAGAAGCATGGAAGGAGCAAGGAAGGAGTATGGAAGGAACAAGGAAGGAGTATGAAAGGAGCAAGGAATGAGCTAGGAATGAGAAAGAAAGAAGCTAGGAAGGATCTGGGAAGGAGCAAAGAAGAAAATTGAGCTCTGACTCGAGCTAGGACACTTCTGGGCCATTTCAATAGTTTGTCTTCATAAAGGATATTATAGTTTCAAGCCCAGAAATCTTTAAACTCTATAAAGTTTAGGAAAACATACATAACTTGGCCCCAAAATCGATCCATTTCCGGTGGCGGGGGAGTGTCTGGCGCCGAGTCCTTTGGCGGCCATTTTGTGGCCTGTCCAAGAGAGAGAGAGAGAGAAATTCAGAGAGAGTCTTCACTCGTGTGTGTTGTGTGTGTGTGCTGGTGTTTGTTTTTGCCAAAGTGTTAATGCCGAGATGCGCGATAAGGACACTCCCCATATGACTCGACTCCTGCCTCCGCTCCTGCCCTCTGCTGTCCTGTCCTGTCCTGCCCATCCGAGCATTATGGCTAAGCCCTCGAATATTGTTTTTAATAACGCACAAGCATCCTTTGTGTGGAAACAATGGAACAACTTCAAGGGTCCCGGGGAAAAGCGAAATGAAAAGGGAAAAGAGCATTTGGCCTGGCGGCTGGCGGCTGGCGGCTCCTTTTACACAAGGTCCTCCGAGCGGCCTCTCGACTACGTATACGATTGTTTCACAGCTCGCAGATCCTAGATCAAAGCCGAGGCGGGAAACTCACAAAAAATATATATAAATAAAAAAACAAGGATATGGGCAGGGAGGAAGGGAGACTCCATTGAGCGTTTTAAGTCCAACTTTGCATTGTTTTTTTTATACTTACTATATATATATAAATACTTATCAATCTGTACACTTATGTCTCTGTCGGTGTCTATTCTGCGAGGCCTCACATTTACCGCGATTACTCACAGTTGGTTTAAGTGCAACATAATCCTGGATTGGGAAAAATGTGTGGAATTTTAACTAAAATGTTAGGAGGGATAATAATAAAAATATGAATAATGAAATCTTACATAATAACAAGAAGAATGAGCTGCGTAGTAATATTAAGAAGTGCTTGTAATTATAATTGTATTAATAAAATTCAAGAGTAGCCAAAGGCAAGACATGTTTTTCAAGTAATGTTTTTATTTAAATTAAATAAAAAATATAGAATCTAAAATATATATGTATATATATATAAATTAAATATATGTTTTATATGTATGTATAATAAAAATATAATATATATATATATATATATATAGTATAGAATCTATGAACATTAATGGATTTACTATCGATCTAAAATAGATACTTTTCGAATGTAGACTTTGTGTATTTAGAGTACGATTAACCCCATTTCTTAAGAAAAAGTAATTGTAATTTAACTTATTCCTAACGTTATTATTCTTAATTCTCCTTTGTCTTTGAGTTGCCTTAAAAGAACACCTTTAACTAGCTAAGCTTCAGCTGCGCATAAGTTAAGTTTGGTCCTAAGAATTAATGTTTAATGCAGGATAAATCGCAGCTGAAGGGTTGCAGGTTGCAGCTCATTAGTCCTTCCGGCAGCTGACTTAATGTTATGATTATTGGCAGCGCAGATACAGATATCAGTATCCGCATCTCGCTGGACCAAATCGGAACGAGTATCTGCACTTTGGCTGTCCCATAAGTATCTGTATCTGCGACTTTCTGTATCCTGTGGCTGTATCTTCCGCCGCAAAGATGGAGCTGCAGCAATGGAGCCACCGAGCGATGGGAAGATGCAGCTGCAGCGGCAGCAACGACAACTGAACATCACTTTTATTACCCTTATTTATGGTTATGTGGGATCCAGTGGGCCCCCAGACCGAGTGCTCTGCCCTCCTGGCTGCTTTGTTCTGCGGTTCCTTTGTCTCCTGGCAGGCCGTCGCTTTTATTTGTATTTATTCCGTTCCATTTCGCTTCACGATTCCGTGTTTCGTCTTTCATTTTTTGCGTAACGAAAACTTTCAGCGAAGTGTAATCGATATTTTCTGTGGCACCACAAAAGGTGTGTGGCAGCAGCCGGGAGGGAAGTAATCAGCGTCAGCACAAAGGGCACCGAGATAACAAATTATGCCGAGGCACGCAGGGATCAGGTTACCCACCCACTCGTCCCATCCCATCCCATCCCTTGCCTGGTGGGAAAAGCATCATCAGGTGACCTGGTCCAGCTCTCGCTCCTCCCTTTTGGTAAGGACACGTGGCTGAGCCGGAGCCCATGTGTCCATGTGCCTGCTAGTAGCCGCGCATCGATAAGGCACGATTCCCATTTCGCCTGACAAATGGCATTTGGAATGCAAGTGGGGGAGGCACCAGGAACCAGCAAGAAGCAACCAGGAGCCAGGAGCCAGGACCAGTCACACTGCCCGCCGGATCCATGACACACTCACAACACCTGCCCCCGTTCCCAGCTCCATAACCAATTCCAGCTCCTGTCACAAGCCACAGAAAACTGTCGTCGTCGTCGTCTGGCTGCCGCATTGTTCGTCCTTTGAGTTGCCTTCTCCTACGCCGCTAACCTGAACAGGAGGCAGGACACACAAAACCACAAGACACCAGGATATGCCAGGATATGCCAGGTGCGAGAGAGAAAGAGAGAGAGAGCCTCTACCCAGGGAGACTTTGATGTTTTGGGTTTTTCCCCGTTGACATTTATGCGCACCCTCCCTCCGGCTGCTCCTGCTCCTGCCCCTCGATCCCAGCCACTGCTGTGCCACGCCTCGGGGCGGTGACAAGAGGCTTACGTGTGCGTCCCGCGTCCTGCCATTTCTTTGTTTTAATTGTTTACTAATGATATTTAAATTAGTGCTCTAAATGACCGCGGGCGGTTTCTTCTCACATAACCCATTATCCATTATCCATTATCCATTATCCAGTAACCATTAACCATTTACCATTATCCTTGCTGCCTTTGTTTTGCTTTGTTGTTTGTTGTTTGCTTTCTGACATTTCATTTGTTTTTGGCAAGGGGTTGACAAGCTCTAGCCAAAGGGGCGTAAAACAGAGTCCCAAAAAAACCATTTTAGGCATAAATACAAGCTTAATTCAAGCTCTGCCAAATTAAGTTTAAGAAATTCTTTAAATTCTTTGTCAATTACTTTTGTGGCTCTTACATTACTCTTAGCCAGAAAATCTCTCAAATCGAAAGAAGCCTCAGCTTTTGTAGCTCGGAAAATTACACATTTTCCGGCTCCCCTTTCATCTCATCGCCACTGCCTCTTTCCTGTGCGTAATTATGTCGTCATTATCAAAAACACGTGGTGCAATTTAACAACATGACAAAAGGAGCAGACACTCAGCAGCGGGCGACGTCCTCCAGCCTCTGCCATCCATCGCCAGCACACGCCACAAATTATGAATAACAGGGAAATGCACAAGATGAATGGCACAGGAAAATATGACAGAGCGGGATGGCTAGAGTGGGAAATTAGTTTTCCACGCATCGCCAGCAAACACAATGGAGCAATGAAGCAATGAAGCAATGAAGAAGCGGGGCCAGGCGACGGCGGCACCTACACGTGATAATTTAGAGCAGATTGTCGCCTCAGCGGGAAGGCGGAAAAGCGGCAAAATGGGTGGGGGATGTGGCCGTCAGTGCTGCCGGAAAATTCAAGAAAAAAAGGAGGAAGCTAGATAAAAAGGGGATATATTGTTTAATTTACTGGGTTTTATTTTATTTTCTTTACTTTACGATTTTATTTTAAGTTAACGTTTATAAACAACCCCGAAATTAAGAGCAGACTTTACTATTCCTGTATGATTTTCTTTGATTTGATTTTCTCTTCGACAAGTTCCTTTTTAATAATTGTGTACAAAAACATTAGAACCTTAGTAAGAAATTAAAAGAGAAATCGAATATATACAGAAATATATCTACAAAGATAAACAGCTACGGAGATCCCCAAGATATGGCAGAAGCGCCCAACACTATCGCTTGTCTAGGCTTCCACAGCGGAGCGATGCCATCGGGGGGAACACTTTAGATCCATCGTATTTTTGGATGGACATTTGCATTCAATTACGGCAGCTGTGAGCCGGCCCTGATTTATATTTATGCACGCGTCTCTGACGGCCCATAAAGGAAACCCCAAAATGCGCCACAGCGCTGCAGCGGCATCGGCAGCGGAGGAGGGGTTTCCATTGGGCAAAAGGGGGAATCCCCATCCCCCGACGCGTCGGCGGAAGGATAGAAAGAGTTGCCTGCCTGCGCTCAATCATAATTATGTGATTTGTTTGCGACGCCGGCGCGGGCGACTAATTAAACGGAGGAGTGACAGAGCGAGTGGGTGGGTGTGGGGTGTGCATCCTCTCCCAGACCCCGATCCTGCCTCCCTCCCCCCTCGAAAGGGTGAAGTCTGTTGACGTATTGCCGCTGATGTCGCCCGCTGGAATTATGACATTTTGATTTGAGCCCCATTTGATGTCCCTCAGCCGGCGCTCCGCCGGCACTCTGATTTATGTGCGCGGGAGGAAAATGTAAGGAAAAGCTTAGCCTGGAGGCGGGGGGGAAAAGAAAGGGGAACTGGGGGCAGGGGAACTAATTGAGAGGCGGACTGGGAGCACTCAAAAGTGGGAGGCACTTAGCCAATTTGCTGCTGCACCCAACCACAACCCTTTCCCCGGAGAAGTGACACCGCCACGGCAACGACATTCGGTGGCAACTGGCCCCTCCGCCTGGGATCAAAAGTGCGCTGTGGATCGAGGAGAGTTATCCCCAAATCGATTAACATTATTAATGAATGCATATCATGGGAATAAGTGGGAGCCGCGAGAGAGTCAAAACACGAAAAGGTTTTCAAACAATTTCGATTCCCAGAATCGAAACCGAAACGAAACGAAATCAACTCCGGCGAAACATTGTCAACATGATCATCAGCTGTCTCGCTTTCGCCCGCTAGCCCCGTCCCTGTCTCTGTCAACATATTTATGGGCCAGCATTGGAGCCCGATTGAGGTTGACTTTGAGGTCGGGCCTGGGGCAGGGATGCACTGCGAAAAACAAGGAAGGGGGCCCAAAGGTGAGGTTTAATATGGTATTTTTTTATGTTTTTCGTGTGCCAAAATTCATTTAGATCGATGAATGTTAATGGGTTTCCCCCACAAAAGAAGTAGTTTATGTGTTTAAGTCGTCTGAGTCAAAGATGGGGCTCATTCACAAGATTAATGTATATTTTCAAAGCTAAAATCGTTTTGCTATCAAAAAGTTTTAATGTATTTCGACTACATAGACTAAGACTATGGAAGTATTTTCAATATTTGCAATGTTTTTGTGTGCAAAAATCAATTCAAAGTCGATTCACATTTAAGGGTTAAATCTTTTTACTCAGAGAACTTATAATAATAATATTTGCAAGGTATTTAACGAAAACATTTTGTTGTAAACGATAAGCTTCAATTTATTTTGATTTATATATTAAAAACTCTGGAAATTGAACGATATTTTTACTGTTTTTGTGGGCAAAAATCGATGAAAAGTCGTAAGACTTAATAATATTATTATTTTCCCTTCACCTTGATTACCTCTAATTTGTAAAGTCTTGACCAAATATTCTCCCAGTGCTCTGGGGTCTGGGGAGCATTGGAATGTCCAAATGTTCGATCATAAAACAAAGACCCAGAGCCACAGAAACAGTCCGAGAAGAAAGAGTGAGAGAAACAGAACCTGGAGCAGGGACAGGGAACCGAGAACCGAGAACCGCGGACTGAGAACTGAGAAAATGAGACAGCGGCCGGCGAGCGAACGAGGTTGAAAACGACGTCGAATCAATGCAGATAATATCAATTATATGTAAAAGATACACATGCATGCGATAGATACATTTGCCCCGATAAGCATTTAAAATATTAACATCCACAACGGGCTGGGGGCTCCGTGTCGCCGTGGAATGCCTCCGCCTCCCTGCGACTCGCTCCAGCCCGCTGTCGTTCCGTGTTTGTGTTTATAATTCATTAGAATCCACAGCTGATTTGAGTTATGGCCGGCAGATCCGATCTCGGGGGACACCATATATGTGTATTCATGCTTTTACGCGCTGCCACTTTTTATCACAATTAAGTGCCGACAGACTCTGAAACTAAACGTCTGTTTTTCAATACATTGTCACTACTTTATGCAGATTTTTATTGCGAATAGGAACATATATGACAATAGCTTCTAGAAATTACAAAATTTAATTTTAAAGAATTGAATGCGATATTTTTGTACAGCATATATTTTGGGCAAATCAAAGTTGTAAGTCATAAATAAGCAAATTAATTAATATGGTACATTAATTTTAGCTTTTTGCACTCGCTTTACCTAAAGCAATCCAGCGATGTTGGTCCGAATCAGAAAACTATATAATATAGCTGCCAATGGAAGGATCGCAAAATTAAATTAATTAATAATATTAATCACATCAGTTTTATTTTTATTTACATTGAAAAAGGCTAGCACAAGGAACTATACTGTACAAATTTATATTAGATGCTTCAAATATATAAAAAAAAAAAAATTCCTTAATAACACCACAATTATAGTACGTACCATAATTAAAACCAAAACTGTTCCCACGGCAGCTATAAAGCTGCTATAAACACGTTTCACAAGATCCGGAGCTGTCGTGGGGCAGCGGTTACTGTTAATAATCGTTGATTATACTGTAACTATTTGCTAGTTAGGGTAACTTGTGTATCTGCTTAATCGCACGCTAGTTGGTTGCAAAAGGTAGCCAATCCAGGAATTTAATTCGCTTTAGTTTACGATTTTTCTTAAATTCCCGCCAATAGCAAGCAGTCGAGGCGGTTCAAGTTCAAACGACATATCTCCGCGCGGAGATATGACGCTTTCAAAACGACATATCTCCGCGCGGAGATAGGTCGGCGGAGATAGGTCGACATAGCTCAAAACGACATATCTCCGCGCGGAGATATGACGCTTTCAAAAGGACATAGCTCCTCCGAGCTCAAAACGACATATCTCCGCGCGGAGATATGACGCTTTCAAAAGGACATAGCTCCTCCGAGCTCAAAACGACATATCTCCGCGCGGAGATATGACGCTTTCAAAACGACATATCTCCGCGCGGAGATAGGTCGGCGGAGATAGGTCGACATAGCTCCTCCGAGCTCAAAACGACATATCTCCGCGCGGAGCTATGACGCTTTCAAAACGACATAGCTCCTCCGAGCTTTACCGCTCTGGCAAATTTAGTGTTGGAATGTGCGAAACTATCGATATTTCTGTAAGCTCTGGAACCATTTAAGTGTGACCAGATACAATTAAGGCAAAAATGTACTATGTCAACAACGGAATATTCGGCATTTCAAAAGCTTTCCCTTGCAGACACACTGCCGCAGTTCTTGTGAAAAATGTTGCAAAACATTTTCTTAACACGCTGCAGAAGGAGCAGGTTAATGGTATCATTCTGTCCACAGGTATTTCTGCCGGTGCAGTTCTACCTTGAGTTCGTGTGGCTCATGGGCGGGGTGACCCTGCTGGTGCTGTACCTCTACGGGACACTGCTCAACGAGAACGTGTTCGGTGGCATATATGGCGTGATCTCCTATGTGATGTTCCACATCGCCTCGTGGCGAAGTTCGACGAGCGGCACAGGCGTGGCCAACGCCTTCGCTCTGGACTACTTTTTGTCGCACCTGGTCGGCCACGCGCTGGCCTTTGTGATGTCGCACGGCAACAGCCAGCTCCTCTGCACCTGGTAGCTAAGCGTCTCGCTCTCCGTCTTCCTCATCAAGCTGGTGAGCCATGTGCGCAGCCGGCGGCTCGGACACACATAAGATCCGCTGCAGGGCGACTATTTCTCGCTGGAGCACCGCGTGTCCATGGGCGACATGTCCAACCGGCAGACAGAGCTCCAGCTGCAACAGTGCTTCCGCCTGCTCAAGAGCTGCGATTACGACTACGAGTTGGGGGACGAGGACGCGTGTCCCTGGAAGCCTCAAATCCCAGACCCAAGAACAAAGCGCATTTGTCAGGCAATAGGTAGGAGTTGACATAAATTTTTTGATATTCTAATAGTTTAAATTTAACGGCTAACGTATTTTTCAAATTTTAGTGTTGGAAAGTGCGAAACTATCGATAATTATGTAAGCTCTGGAACTATTTAAGTGTGACCAGATACATTTAAGGAAAAAATGCTCGATGTCAACTACGGAATATTCGGCATTTCAAAAGCTTTCCTTTGCAGATACACTGCCGCAGTTTTTGTGCAAACATGTGCCTTTTGCAAACATTTTCTTAACGAGCTGCCACCTTTTTTACGGCCCAGCAGCAACAAGAGGACTACCTGGACATGATCGAGCACCTGCCGCAGGAGCTGCGCGACCGCTTCACAGAGATGCGCGAGCTCGATCTTGCAGTGCAGAGTGAGTCGTCCCCCTAAACAATCTTTGGTTGCAGCGCCTAATCCTCCATCCCCTCTATCCACAGGCAACATGGACTCGCTGGACAAGAAGGCGCACCTCTTCTTTAAGCAGTGCAAGCGCGACGAGCTGCAACACGAGTCTATCGACACGGAGTTCCACAGCCTGAGCGGCGAGTACTTCAAGGTGATGGAGGACGCCGACGAGCAGGTGGCCATCGCGACGCAGATCCATGACCAGCCAGCGGCACCGCAAGCCGGAAAAGCGTCGCGAGACCATCTGCACGGTGCCTGTTCATGAAAAGCGCGCTAATCTCAACCACTCACTGCCCGTTGTCGCTTCCGGCTCGGCCGCCGCACCGGGACCTACAACCTGCAGCAGCTTGGCGGAGGAGCCTCCGCTTCCAGCGCCATTGCGGCAGCTGCTACTCAAGCAATCGTGGCCACCCAGCAGATGCAGCAGGGCCGCAGAACAGCCTCTCTAAAGGCCAGCTATGAGGCGGGCCAGAGTGGCATACAGCAGACCGGCGGAGCAACAGCAGTGGCGGCCGGACTGCTATGACCACCAGTGGCGTCGTCGGAGCCACCAGCAGCGCGCATCACTCTCACCACTCCCAGACGCACCACACCAGCCACGGACATGGGCATGGAGCCGTTGGTTTGGCGGGAAACGCCGGCAATGTGGCTGGAGGCGTTTCTGCAGGAGTGGCCAGCATGACCCTGCCCACCACTGCGGTAGCTCCGGGCGCACTCCGGCTGGATCCGTAGAGGAATAGATCGGAATTAAATCGTTACGTATAGCACTCGTACACACCATTTATACTGAAATAAAATCACTTTTGATCAGAGTTTTCAGCGTTTTTCTTGGTTTTTTTTTGGGAGTATGCTCAGTTTCCCAGCGTATTACAGGCAAAGGAGTCATTTCCGACCCTATAAACCATATATATTCTAGATCAGCATCACCAGGAGAATCGATCTAGCCATGTCCGGGAAGAAAAAAAAGCGACCCATTTTTTGCAAAAATTGGCCAAAAATTAATTGAAGCCAAAGTGAAAAATTTAAATGCAGAAATGTTCTCCTATAAAAAACGAGAAGAAAAAACCCAACCCCGATTAAATCGGTTGAGTTTTAGCCGAGTTATGATTAAAAAACAATTAAAATTTTTATAAATTGTTGTTGTCAAAATTGTTGTTTTTGTTGTTGTACAAAAAATTGTTGTTGTTGTTGTACAAAAATTGTTGTTGTTGTTGTACAGCAATTGTTGTTGTTGTTGTTGTACAAGAATTGTTGTTGTAGGCCTCAATCTTGCCGAGATTTAGTTAAAATTCAACGATTTCTGAATCTGAAGTACCAGGCGAACAGAATCAGCAGATGGAGGATGTATTTTAGTGCAAATGGTGCAATGACGTCATAAGTATTAAAAGAACATTTTGCAATGACAATTTTATTTTTTCCAATTTTTGTATTACATACTTTTGGGGGTTTGCTTATGCGAATTTTTTGTATAGCATAGTTTTAGGGGGCTCAAATAATTTGAATTTTTCGTTCAGTTGCTTGCTGCTGATTTCTGTTCGCCTGGTATTTCAGCCTGGTACTTTAAGAAAAAGGGAAGCGATGGCCACCAGTGATGCTCATTTAGCTACCAGCCACCAGAGATGCTCATCTAGCTATATTGCAACAACAACAACAACAATTTTTGTACAACAACAAAAACAACAATTTTGACAACAACAATTTATAACAATTTTAATTGTTTTTTGATCATAACTCGGCTAAACCTCAACCGATTTAATCGGGGTTGGGTTCTTTCTTCTCGTTTTTTATAGGAGAACATTTCTGCATTTAAATTTTTCACTTTAGCTTCAATTAATTTTTGGCCAATTTTTGCAAAATTGGGTGATGGTACCATCACTCAATTTTTCAAAAAATGGGTCGCTTTTTTTTCTTCCCGGACATGGCTAGATCGATTCTCCTGGTGATGCTGATCTAGAATATATATGGTTTATAGGGTCGGAAATGACTTCTTTGCCTGTAATACGCCGCCAAACTGAGAAAAATCGCAACTTCTTAATGGTTTTTATAACTATAAACCATATATATTCTTGATCAACCTTTCCAGGGAGAGCTAAATGAAATAAAACCAGTTCCACACTTCTTGTATTTGGTGGCAGTTTTTATTTAAAAGATTTATGTATAACAATATGTAAATAGTATAGTAAAATTCATAAAATTAGGTACTAGCCGCCTTCGCCGCCGCCGCCACCGGCACCGGCACCGATAGATCCTCGTCGTCCTCGCTCCATTGCTCGTAGGTGAAGGGCAATTCCACGGAGCCGCGTCGTCGCGTCGTCGCCGGTAGGACGAGGCCGCCTCCGCCACCACCGGCATCGATAGATCCTCGTCCTTCTCGCTCCATTGCTCGTAGGTGGTAGGCGGTTCCACGGAGCCGCGTCGTCGCCGATAGGACGAGGCCGCCTCCGCCACCACCGGCATCGATAGATCCTCGTCCTTCTCGCTCCATTGCTCGTAGGTGGTGGGCGGTTCCACGGAGCCGCGTCGTCGCGTCGTCGCCGGTAGGACGAGGCCGCCTCCGCCGCCGCCGGCATCGATAGATCCTCGTCCTCCTCGCTCCATTGCTTGTAGGTGGTGGGCGGTTCCACGGAGCCGCGTCGTCGCCGGGAAGAGGAGGCCGCCTCCGCTGCCTTCGCCGCCGCCGCCGGCACCGATAGATCCACGTCTTCCTCGCTCCATTGCTCGTAGGTGCTGGGCGGTTCCATGGAGCCGCGTCGTCGCCGGGAGGAGGAGGCCGTTGCCGCCGCCACCGGCACCGAAAGATCCTCGTCCTCCTCGCTCCCTTGCTCGCCTCGCGCCCATTCGAGGCGATCCGCACACACGACGAGGGTGCGCAAGCCCAGGGGCCGAAAGCTACGCATCTGCATGTTGAAGCCCACGGTGCGGCCGCACTCGGACTCCTCGTTGGGTATGCAGTCGAAGGGCAGCTGCTCGGCCTTGTTCTTGATCATCAGATCGGCCCCGTTGGCGATCAGGGCTATGCACATCCGTGTAACCTCATGGCGGCAGGCAATGTGGCTGGAAAAGCAAACCTCTTAGTGGAGGAGTTCGTCTTGAAAGTTAGTTGAGTACTCACAGCGGCGTGTCACCCTCCACGTTCTGGACGTTGCAATCGGCGCCCGCCTGCAGCAGCACCGTAATCGTGTCCAGGCCATCGTTGTGCAGCGTTGACCAATGGAGCACCGTGTTGTTGTCGTTGTCGCAGATGTTCGGATCGGCGTCCTGGTTGAGAAGGAAGCTAAACAAAACGGAAGAGCAGTAAATTGAAGCCTGCTGGCCACACCATGGCCGTCCAGCCGCCCTCGTCCTGCGCATTGATGAAGCTCAGGAAGCTTGTGATATTCTGTGAGGCGTCCACGTTGCCCAGCTTGGCGGCTATATGCAGGCAGGTCCTTGCCATCGGGTCCCTAAATGAGAGAATAACTATTTAGCGAAAGGCCTGAGAGGGGACCGCCGGAGAACCCACCTTAATGGCCACATCGGCACTGCACTTCTCGTTCATCACCGCACACATCCGCGCCGTCCTCAGCTCGCTGTCCACAATGTTGACAAAGTCTTGAGAACTGGCTCCCTTGCAGAGCAACAGGTAGGCCATCTGGAGGGTGCCCGAGTGGGCCACCAGGTGCAGGCACGTGCCGTTCAGGTACTCCCGAATGGGGGTCAGTACGTTGAAGTCGGCAGCTGTCCAAAAACCAGCAATTTATAAGCATTTTTCGACAAATATAGCAGATTTTTAAATATCGAACGAATCGATTGGCATAACTTACCCAGAATCTCAGCTACTCGCGAAGCGGTGGTCAGCTTGGCGAGTAGATGCTCAGCTTCTCCGGCTCGTCCAGATGTCCCTCCAGGTGTTCGTCCGAGGTGCTCATGTCGTTGCCCCCAACGCCGCTGCCGCCTCGATGATGATGATGGTCGTTATGATGCTCATGCTCCGGATCGTCCACATGGTGCCCATTGCCGCTGTCATTGTCATTGGGCGGCAGATTGAGCACCAGCTGGTCCAGTTGCTTCAGGGAGCTGCTCGACTCGGAGTGGGCGTGG
>VNJV01003354.1:0-11364 GCA_008042635.1 Drosophila nikananu | reverse complement strand
CGTCGCTAAAAGCGGAGACGTACTAAGCGGAGGCCCTTTCATATAAGTTTGTATGGGGACCAACCAAGCCATCAAGTTTTCGTCGTAATAACCGGTCGGACGCTATAAGCGGAGTCGTTATAACCGGATTCTACTGTATTTAATTACCCAGCTCACAAATTATAGTAAAAAAGGTACAAAAACCCTTTTATTATATTATTTTCTCCTTATATTCTGATATATTTTGCTTAAAAATATTCACAAAATCCTAGAATTCATTCCTTGATTTAAATTTTTAAATAATTTGTAAACACCTTCTCACACTATTCTTCAACTTACGTGAATCGCTTTTCAGCAGAGCTTCTTCTGTCACAAAAAATGTTCTCAAAAAAATACGATGACGCTGGTCAATCAATGGGAAACCGACTTTGTTTCCAACTTTTCTGTTCCGAGATGATCTCTCCGCGTTCGTGTTCCTTGAAGACTGTTTGCACAAATGTTTCCGCACACAAAACGCACACAAACTTCTGGCGATATTCAGATGCTAATTGAATTGTTGCTCGAAATCGGCTGAAGGGATCTCCAAAAGCACAACAACTTTCGGGGGCTTTGTTCGGAGCTCACGGAAAATGCAGTCAGTGATATGTGTTTGCCGTGTTATGTTTGCCGTGCGCCTGTGCTTTTTTTCCCAGCCTGTTTGCTTGCTTTTTTATTTGTTTGTTTGCTCGTTTGCCTCTTCTATCTATAACGCCGCTCGTCGTAGTATTTATATATTTGTAAGGCAAATCAAATTGATATTTGTAAATATAAACAAAGTCCGGGGATGGCGGAAGGAGGGCGAAAACGGATGGCGGCGCAAATAAAAGTTAAAAATAAAAACTTATTATTGTCCGTCGGGCTGTTGTTTTATTTTTATTTTATTTATTTCTTTTTTTATCGCTGCTGCTATTGCTGTTGCAATTTATTTTTGGAAATTGGACGTTGCTTGAATTTGTTTATATGTTTGGAGTAAAAATAAATGATGGCGCGTAGAGCGAGAGCAGCGGGCAGCAGCACAACATAATTCTCGCGATCGAACGTATGCAGAAGCGGCGGCTCAGTGTCTATATGGTGTTTGGATCTGCATCTGCATCGGAATAGTCCTATTGAAAATCGAACTCGCGCTAAATCGCAGATCCCGAGATCCCGAAAACCGAAAAACTGAAGAAGCGGCGCTGCGGACGCGTACAACGGTACTGACGGACACTCCGGCGTTGACGTCGTAATGCGAGGCGCGAACCGCACGGATACAGATGCACGGATACCGATACACTTGCACACTCGCTCTCTCTCCTACACACTCACACTGAGGGGCCAGCCTGCCCGGTGAGGATTTTCGTTTCGTGGTGAACTCACTCACACACACACACACACGCTCGCACCTTCTAACGGTGCGCCTTTTGTTTTTGCCTTTTTGTGTAACCGTATATCACACACACAGGCAGCGCGGGAGAGAGCACTCTCCGGAGCGCAGGCGCTGGCTTTGAGTGCGAACTCGCAACGAAAGCAAAAGTCTCACCCGCACACCCGAGTGCGAGGGAGAGCTCCAATGGCTGGGTGGTGGGTGAGTGGGCGAGTGAGTGAGCGAGCGAGCGTACGAACGAGTGAGTGAGTGCGTTGAGTGCGTGCGGGAGTCGAAGCCGAAACATATGGTTTTTGTTTGTGCCCTCTCACGCACGCACACTTGATCAATCAGCCGTTTTGTCGGTGAGCCAGCAACAGTTACATTTCCTCCGCCATCGATTCTGCGTCCCGCTCTCGCGTCCGCTCATGAATGCTAATTACCCCTCAGCTCGCCCTGGCTTTCCGCCTCCTTTGTATCTTCGTTTCGCTGCCCCCCGCGCTCTTTATTTTCCCTGTTTTTTCTCTGTGTGTATTTTATTTATTTGGCTCTCGTGCGACAACACATTGTCCTTGCCAGGGGATCGTCCTCTTTGGGCGCCCAGCCCACTATTTGGGTGCCTCCTCCTGACGCAGCTTAATAAAAACTTTGTTGACCTGCGTTTGGCAGCAGTCGAAAAACAAGGAAATATCGGAGATACAATTGGGGGTTTCGACCATGTAATACCCGGTGTAAGCTCAAATATGTTGCATACTGAAAGGGGTTTATAATTGGTTTTTATTCTAGTATTGATCATATGGGAAATAAGTTATTAGATATCCGGAATTTATTTTATAGGCCAAGTTATATTATTTACAGATGCTTTTCCTTTGATTTTATTAAAAAAAAAAGTATCTTCAACTTCTAAATTAGTTTATAATTGTAACAAAACTAGCTTAAAAACAATATACCCCTCTACCCTTAATCAGCATACGCTGAGTATTTTATAAATACAGAAAACCCAGGCATTATGAGCCCACAAAAAACAGAAAAGGAAGACACACACATAGAGCTAGGACAGGCAGCCCTTGGAGGTCCTTGGGGCCCAGGGTCTGCGGTAACCATTCATTGTTTCTGCTCGATTGATGATTGCCTATTCAGACAGAGGTAGTTATATGCCACAACTTGGAAATATATGCGTGGGTGGGAGCAGGCTCCCTAAGAGGGGCCGGCAAATTGAATTCAATTTGTAAATGCGACTCATAGTCCCCCTCAGCTAAGTGGGTTCCAGGTCCTGGGACCCCAGACCCTGACGATTGTTCCGCTAAGCGGCATATTATTTATGTTAAACACGCTCTATTATGCAGGTTACGCAGCATAACTAATAGCAAACCTATCGAGGGCAGGAACAGGTCGGAAGAGGAAGCCCATTACCCCACTTGAACTCAAAAGGGTTCAATACAGAATAAAATTCGAAATTATGTAGGTAAGGAGTAGAGGAAAGCTTAGTACAACTATCATATATTTACTAAGGTTTGGTTTCTATAAGGTTAATTATTTAATACTGAAAGGAGGTTAAAAAGCTCTTTTAATTTCTGTATTTCGCAAAACCATATATATCGCTTTGGGAATGTCCATTACAGTTTCAGTTAAATGATTGCAACTTTAACGTGACTTTCCGGGTAATATGCAAATGCCAGATGCCTCGGATATTCATGTGCCCTTCCCCTTCCCCCCTCCGATTCTGGTCTGAGCGGATTCTGTAAAAATCACGCATAACAGAGCCCAAGTGCAGCGCGACCACGTTACCCGCTTTATGGCTCTCGCCTCTCAGCGGCGCCACAATGTTGCACAGCCCAGCCGGCCCGGGGCATGTGTGTACATTGCACATACACATACACATCTCTCTCGATTCCGTATTACAAATCCCAGTTCCCGGTTCCCAGTTTCCAGTTCTCAGTAGCCCGTTGCAGTGTCCTTGTGACTTTTAACGCTTCGACTGGGTGCGACAACTGCCAACTGCAAACAGTCGTCGACAGTCTTAATTCAATAAACGCCGCCCGGCGATTTGCGCCTGACCCTGCTGCATGCTGTATGCTGCATGCACTAAACACATGTGCAACATGCGGCATCTGCAGCCGAGGCTTGCCTCAATGTGTTGAGTCCGACTTAACGGCCGCCTGCCTTGCAGGGGTTTCTTCAGGGGGATCTTTAGAACGAGTACCACAGAAGCATAACCAGACCCAGACAGAGACTCGGATCCCAGACACGGACGCGGCCATGGACACCCCAAGCCAAGACCACGTGAAACTCCACTCCACAGCACAGAGCTCTCCCCGCTCGACGCTGCGTAGGTAATTTCATAAATCTCATTCAAATTGCCTTTTGCGAAGAGACTCAAGCGGTGTCCGGAGGGTTGTAAGCATACGGAATTACAGGGAAAAACATCTTTTTAATTGCTTGCCGAGATTCCGAAATTGAAAAATGTCTGTGGCGGTATCAATTATGCAAATGTTCCAGCTTCCTCCCAAAAAAAAAAGGGAAAAGAAAGACAGAAGTAAAGTGAAGCTCCCAAAATAAAGCTCAAGTAATTACGCGTCTCCAGGGAGCAAGTGAAGGAGTCTCGGCCAAGAGGGGTAGGTGTCGCCATTAGCATTGGCTAATTACATTTCAATTGGCCTACTTAAACGGGCCTAAGCCCCTCCGACTTGCCGGTTAATTCAGAAAAATCTCAATCAATTTCGCCCCGGCATTGAGTGCAATTTAAATGTGATTAAATGCGAGCTTAAGGACTCTTTGGAAAAGAGGCAAACATTTTCCAAATCTAATCAATTTTTACCGCCCACGCTGAGCTCCTGCTCCCGTTCCCGCTTCAGTTTCAGTTTCAGTTTCGTCCTGTCAGCTTCAATAATTCCACCTTAACACGTGTGTCATTGCGGGGGCGAAGTGTTCCCGAATCTGGGGGCCAGTGAAAGCATTTCTCTGTTTGCATGACTGATAAATTCCCTGGGATGCCGCCTCCCATTTCCCATTTCCTTGGCTTAGAATTCGAAAACTGCCTCTAATTGGCTTTGACTGTCAGCTTGGGCCGACTTGCAATTAGCATTGCCCGACAAAATAGATAACTTTTAAGTTGCCCAACATTCCACAAGCTGTCAACTTTTTCCCCAAAAAACACTTTTCCTTCCTGAATGACACATATTTAATGCGAAAAACTCTTTCTCTTGCCCCGATTTTTTATTGGGGGCAAGGACGCGCCGCAAAAAGGTTTATAATTGAAACGGATGGCAAGCAGTCAAGGTAGAAAAGAGCAGCCTAATTGAATAGTCACAGTTCTCATTCATAAGTTCCACAAGTCCATTGATGGAAAGGCATATCCCACTAAGGGGGGGAAAACACCACTCGGCCAGCGACAGTGAGTGAGGTAATCATTTTGAAATCATGCGGAATACCTGGGCAAACATTGCCCCCCTCACAGTCGTCTCTGCCTTTCAGTTTGCGTAGGTGGCTGCTGTGGCTTATCAATCAATGTTATTTATGCATATCCCAGCTGACAGGGGGGAGCATGTCCTCCATCCTCGGATTCCACACTAAAACATTCATGTACCCGGGCAAACAGAGACTCCAAAACCGAGGGGGATGAGCAGATAACGAAGGCTTTAATACCTGGCAAAGCGGTTTAAATTACTCACGTCACAAAAATAACCGCTTAATGTTTCTCAGGAGCTGCATTTACCTGCGAAGTCTCTTTCCCTCGAAAAGTAGGCTATAAATAACTGGAATGCTGCCCTTGACTCTGGTTTTAAACTGGTAAAGTAATATAAACTTTCATTGGAAAAAGGGGTAAAAGTGTGGCCTTAAGTGGGTAGGATAAAGACTAGGATAAAGATATGAAATGAATTTCTTCAATTGTCATGCTTTTAGATAAATAAATTATGTACAAAGACTCAATTAACAACAATTTTCCCAGTTTATAATAGGGGTTTTTTTTAGAGAAACAATAAAAACTTGTTGCACATGTAGTTCTCCTTTACTTTCCAGGATGTATACAATTCCAGTTGAGTTGTTTTAATGCGCAGTGTAACGTAAACACTAGACTTCCCGCAAACAACCTACATTTTCTTCTATGCCAGCGAAAACGGGATGGAAAAGCGGTGTGGAGTGGGAGGGAAGGTTGGCAGCAGGAAAAGCAGACAGGCAGACACACGGAAATTGACAACTCGCAGAGCAATAAAGAAAAGTGTCCCGCACACTCAAACTCACACCCGAAAACACACAGCGGGGGGACGGGGAGGAGGAAAAAGATTGAAGAAGGGAAAGGAAAATGGGGGGGCAGGCAGGCTGATAAGTTTTATACAATTTCCACCCACAGAACTTGAGTTATGCCTCACATAACACAATATTTCCCTAATGTCTTTATTATGTTCCATTGAGTGTAAACATTTGCCTTGTGCCCACACTCTCGCACGTGTGTGTGTGTGTGTGTGTTAGCCAAGTTGGTAATTCGTAATACGTGGCACGTGCTTCCCAAGAAGCCGCTGGCGTTGCCGTAAACAAAACAGAGGATCTAAGGATGCGATGCGTATGCGGGAGGACTCACCTTGTTTTGTTTTGCCGACAACAGGTACAAAAGATTGCTCTGCAAATAGGCGGAAAAGAAGGGAAAATGGAAATTAGAAAATGGGGAAAAGCGGGAGTCTCAAGCGGCTGACAAAAACGCCCCGAAAACGCGCTCATGTCGCACGCGATTTATGACGCTCAGTTCAATGCACACGCGTTCCACGTTAACCTCCTGCATCGCGCGTGGTTTTTGTTGTAGTTTCTGTTGTTTAAGTTGCCTCGGCTGCTGCTGGTGCTGCTGTTGCCCCCCCCAGAGGCCCCAGAGTTGGAAATCGGTGGCAAAGTCGGGGTCCGCACATGTGCGGTATTGCCCCCTGCCAAAGCAAACGGAAGCCGGCTTTGGCCAAGTCGAAGTTAAGATGCTCTTAGGCGAACTTTATGGTGTACTTTTTTGGATTATAGCAAAATATATTTGCAAATTACAATTTTGGGAGAAAATTACAGAAGTTTTTGTTTATAAAACAACAAATCAAAGCCTTTAAAAGTGCCCTCTATGTGATAATAACTTAAAACTTTTTAAGGTACTCATAGAATTCCCAATTTGTTTAATAGTTCTTTAAGTTTCCCCTTGTTTTCTTTGCTTTAAAGCAGTTACAGTATTCCCTATTTTTTAGGTAGTTCTTCAAGTTTTGTAGAATCTAGGCCTTAAGTTTTTACATATTTTTTAATACCAATTTCTAGAATTTAATGAACAGCATTGTAAGAATTCAGGAGCTCTCTCTTTCCCTCTTCCAACATTAAGTTAATATTATTGTTGGCAATATAATATGTTTGCTATAAGATTTCCCAGTTCCTTGATCTTTAGCAAATACCCTCTCAAAGAGCATAGAAAGTCGCAGAAAAAATAAGAGTTGCCAGAGAAGCTGCATGAGTTGCAGACGACAAGTGAGCAGAGCGGGTTTAAAGTTGAAAGGATACCATAAATCTTGTAAGCTGATGCAAAACGACAGTCGCCAAAGACAAGGCAGAATCCAAAGTCAAGTCGAGGCCAACACATCAGAGCCGCAATATATACAAAGAGTTATGAACCCAAGGGGGCAAAAGGAAGGAAGTTGAGCAACAGATGAGCCAGCGGAGATACTCAACAAGTGACAAACACCAAGTAGATGTCATTAAAGCTGGCAAAGTGAAGCTGTTACAGAGGAAGAGCTGATATATTGGGAAAACTAAAGGCAAAACCAACAATAAGAAACGATAAATAACATTAATATAGTATAGCATCTATATTAACCAAATGATTTCTTGATTTTCTATAATCACAGATGTATCTATGGTGAGTTCAAGGATCTACTACACAGCTGTTTCGTGTTTATCCTGCAGCAGCATCACAAAACTCTGCTCAATCAGATGTTTTGTTGCACAAAATGTACATATCTGTGAGGAAATCCCAAACCAAATGAGGCACATTTCCCCGGGGGTTTCCGTCCCAATCTCAGTCTCAAGTGGCCGCATCCTTTGGCTGCTGATGCCATTTCCTGGTTCGGCTTCCAAACAGTTGCTGCTGCAGTTGCGGATAGCCGTACACGGAGGCGCAAAGTCAAATGGCATATCTAGCATAACATTCTAGACGAGTGCGGATTCTATGGCCGGGAATGTCTTTGCATTGGAATGGAACCCGGGGCCACTTGAGCCCTCCCCGGCCACACATCTCTCGCTCTGCCTGTGTGTGTGTGTGTGCGTATCTATGTATGTGCTGAGGAGCCTGCAGCCACATTTTATTGTTGTCTTTCTCACCTAAAGCCAACTGAAGCGGCAGAAGCCGGAGCAGCGGCAGCCATAAGGCGCAGCGATGTAGAAACATCTTTTGGTTTGCGATACACTGCGGGTTAAGGATGTAAATAGGATGATTTTCCAAGGGAAATTCTTAATGGATAAGCTTATAGTCAGCGAAGTTTTGAAACTACTTTTAAAGGAAGGAAAGAAAAGGTAAATGAAAATAAGATGTGTAATAAATCATTAAAGATTAAACAGAGTTATTGATAAAGATTAGTACAACCTTGAGGCTTATAAAAGTACAATTTATAAGACCTATAACTTGCACAATTTTTCCCTGTGTAATTTTTGTGAGTACGCACAATGTACATATGTCTGTCTGTATATTTGTGCAAGTACTCGCCGCCTTTCCTTTGATTTCTTTTTTACTTATTGGTTGCCCCGAAAGTACAACAACAGAAACCGAAGCCAGGCAGCGGCGCCGCCGACTTTAAGGGGGGTTTTTATATACAATACATAAGAATGTGTATTAGGATCCCTGGTTGCCTACACCCCAGAGCCCCCCACCCGGTACACCCAAACACCCGAACACCCGTAGGTTCACCGACACGCATCTCTGCCGTATACGCAAATGTTATTGACGTGGCAGAGCATCAGAGCATCAAGCCATCGGACCATCAGACCGTCAGACCGTCGCCCAGACTGACAGGCAGCGGCGGAGGGGATGGGGATATTGGGAATGGGGGTTGGGGTTGGGGCTGGGCCAAGGGATGGGGGCTGCAGGGCTGCTGGGCTGCTGCCACTGATGTTACCGTTAAAAGAAATGCAATTAAAATGAGTCCCAAGTCTCGAGACCCCAGAAACTTCGGGGCAGCCGTAGCAACCGTGCAACACGCAAAAAAAATGTTCGAGGAATGATAAATATAAAGCCAACATAGGGTAATATAACTTAAATCCTGGTAAAGAAACTTTTTTATGTGACTCAATGACTCCTTACCATTGTCCTGTGAGTCCCGAAAGGAGTATTAAAATTTAAATATTTATCCATCGTTTTAAAAGATAATTTTTTGGAAAATTAAATCTTAAAAATTTATTAACTAGGCTAAAAATACATTAATTTGAATACGGAAAACTGTTATGAGTTAGGTTTTACAAGGCTAATAAAACTGCGTACTGAATTTCAATTTATTTTAAAATAATTTTTTTCAATTTTTTGTTGCAATTTTAACAATGTAACCCCTTGAAAAGTTGAAAAAATTAAAAAAAAATTTTTTCACCCCAGACACAGGTAAATCGATTTGGCTTTTAATGCTGATCAAGAATATATATGATTTATAGGGTCGGAAATGACTCCTTCACTAAGTTCTGTGCTTCTGACTAAAATTATAATACCCTGCAAGGGGATCAAAAAATCATATCAACCCACTATTAACGTAAATATTTCTCTCTGTGCAGCAACCGTAGCATCGGCAAACGGAAGCAATTAGTAAACTGAGCGCTGAGCAGATATATCCGACAAGAACTGAAGCCTGAGGGGTAATCCACACAAATCTCCGGCACTCTCACACACACGCACATCACGCGTGCTCTACGTGGCATTTTCTCCGCTTTTTTTAAGCAAGGAATCCTGAAGGTACGTCCACGAATGCAACTCTGTAACGAATACATATATCTAAAGCAAGGCGGCAGGGTGGAATGCACTCCGTCTAAGAGATCCGGGGGGTTGGGATCGTGAAAAGGAAGAGGGAAAGTTGAGTTGAGGCTGGACCAAGCACAGACAATCCTTTAGCCATGGCCACACCCCCGTCTCCAGTTCACCTATGTGTGCGTCTCCGATTTTCCCCCCTCCTGTTGTTGTTCGTCGTCACGCCCTGGGGACATGCTCAAGAAATCATAATTTTTCAATAATTCTGTTTGTCATTTTCGGTTTGGGGTTACACAGCTGAGAACGTAGGGGAAAATGGGCATCCAGTTGGAAAACAATTGGCCTGGAGCAGGGGGGAGGTACTAAATTTAGACGGGGAATACCTTTGAGATCTAAAGAACTATTAGAACTTGATGATAATCGTTGTGCGATTTATTTTATTTGGTGGGAAAGATGCTCCTTGGATTATTTAATTTGAAGAAGAGTGCCTGAGACCTTTCAAAACAATTGTAAGGGCAGGTTGGTCTTCTTTTGTTTTAGGTTCTTAAAATGCGAAATCTTCAAGAATATGTGCCACCAATTTAAAATGTTCAAAATATTTCACAATTAATAGATATCTAGTCCTATCCCTCTTATATCAAAATTGGCATTACTCATCCTATATATATTCCCCAGTTTAGGGAACTGTCTGTCTAAAATTCTTCACCCAAAAAGGTAGCAATCCCCACAAAGCCTGCAGACCAGTCGGGCCTCCATTTTTTTCGGGGTGGGCAGCTCTCGTCTGTCTGCATTTGTGGACCACCCAGCGGGAATAGGGAATGCAAAACATCCAAGAATAATGGAACATATAGAAACCCATAGCGAAAGCAAACATAAAATCCGAATAAACAAGGGAACCGCCAGACAGAGAGACCGAAAGACACGGACCCACATGATGATGATGATGCAAAGCCAAGAAAAACTATATAGGCTATATCAACGGTTGAGGCTACAAATGCATATATATGTACATATAGGCTATATATCTCATTCGGTACGATTTTAGCCACGGCACGTGCCCGCGGCGCGAGATCTTTGGCTGTCTCTATAAAAATAAAACTCGGGCCAATAACATTTTCAGCTCGAATCGATTGTTTACTTAGCGCTTGCAGAAAATTGATAATATTTCTGGTTCGGGTTGGGGCTACCTGTTGTTGGCCAGTTCATTCACAAGTTAAATTTAAAACACGAACCAAAACAAATTCTTAAATTTATAATAAAAAAAATCTATATCGAGATTTCAACAGTTTAATCTTTTTGCTCTTCTTGTTGGCAAAATGATTTTCTGTTCTGAAATTCTGCTTCTTTTTCTGTTGTTTTCTGTTCTTTTCAGTTCTTTTTGATTTTTCTGTATCATGAACGTCGTGGTTTTTCGAACCAAAATGGCGATCTTGTTGGGGGACGGCGCATGAGCAAAAATTTGTAGGAAATCCACCTCAGGGGAATTTCACCTCTCCCCAGGTCTCTGAGTGTGTGCGTGTGTGTGTGTCCGCAAGACGCCATTTGCATTTCGGTCTAAATATAGACAGAGAGCACGCCTCGATCGCCAGTTTCTAGCCCCCTACCCCCTTTTTCCGCCCATTCTACACACCTCTCTCACTATTTCCCTCTGTGTGGCTCTCTGGGATCAATGGTGTGTGTGCTCACATTACGCGGCGCTCCTGTGGTCCCTCTCCCGTGTGTCTTCCCCTCACCTATCTTCCCCACACTAAACTCACACACACACACCGAGGAGCTCCCGTGCCGTGCTAAGAGTGTATGGGTTCGCTGATTAAATTTCAGTTTCTTTGGCAATTCTCTTTCGAAATTTTCCAATCTTTCTACACTAGATTTTGCAATTTTCCGTGTGGTGAGAAGACAGGGGGGAACTGAAGAAGACAGGTGCTGCCAAAATGCGTTACGAAAGCGCCGCCGCGCTATGTATAATTTGCAGAAAGCAGCGGGGGAAGAAACGAAGCAAGAAGAATACAGAAGCGAAAGAAGAACAGCATGCGGTATGCAGTGCTCC